>JAOTQG010141641.1:0-19330 GCA_025631175.1 Iris virginica
GTAATTTTGATAGATAGTGATATGTATGATATTTGGGTGTGATATTTGATATGTGATCGGATATTCTCCGTATTCTCCGTATTTCCGTATTGTCTCAAATGAGACTTGTGATCTAGCCCTAAAAAGATCAGAATTAACATCATTACAAATGGTATCTTACTCCACAAACTCATATTCAGATTAATTTTAAGGTAAGAGAGATCAGAACGCAATACAATTTTAGATACATCACTTATCACATGACCAACATGAAATCTACTTAAGTTGCAATTAAAATGATTCAATTGTACAAATATTTGTATTACATGATAAATAATTCAAGTCTATTGTCAACTACTTTTCTGCAAAGTAACAAGTATCTATTATCTTATATCCCAAGCACATCATTCAAGTTCCAATTGCTATCTTTTTCCCGTGGTGTTCCATGAATATACACATTCTCATAATCACTTTGTTTGTTTGTTTGTTTGTTTTTTTTTTTTTTTTGACATTTTAAGGTGATACATTTAGCCACAATTATCATTATTAGGTAGGCAACAATTAATGTTCCACTATGCATACTTTCACAACTATATCCACATGTTGTTAACATGTTCAATTGATCCATAAAATTCAACCATATTTGATTATAGCTTTACATTATTGAATTACTCAACAAAGAGATACCGTGATGGTGCGAATAGTGCAATAAAATCAAATACGTACTCATAAATATTACTCACATAATATACATTTAGGCTTATCGTACGACACAATAATGTTTTGCTTTAGTTGGGTTGGTTCTCAAAGGATGTTATTGATTTGGTATTTTGACCTCTACTATTTATCTTTCTTTGGTTTTACACTATTTTATTTTATCTTAATTTTGCTTTTAATTTAATCATTATTAGATAAAAATTCATCACAAAATTAAGGATGCGTTTGAATAGTTGATTTTTGATATAGTTTTATTTTTTTATAAAAATCTAAATATCTATTTGCCTTTTAAAATTTAAATAATTAAATGATAGTGATGGAGAGAGAAAAAGAAAAAGTAATAGTTGTAATTTGATGTGATTTTTGATAAGATATAAAAGTGAATATATGAATCTGTAAAATAAGTATATATATAAGAAAAAAAATAATATTTTAAAAGAGATTAGCTAATATCCCCACTAGTTGTAGGAGGTTAGCAATGTTTCCATTTTTTTCCCCAAAATGCCCTCACTTTTTAATTTTTAATATTTATTTGCAAGGGTATTAATGTCAAAATCGTATATAGAAAAATGTGTTTGTATTTAATGCATATAAAAAGTACATATGCAATGATTGGAACATTGATTAGGGCAATGATTGAAATGATAATTAATTACCAAGCATATTTTTCTATATACGATTTTGATATTTTTATCCTTTCAAATAAATATTAAAAATTAAAAAGTAAAAGTATTTTGATAAAGTAAAAATGTGAACATTGCTAACCTCTTATAACTAATAAAGATATTAGTTAACCCATTTTTAAAACTAACGTAACGTCATTTTTAATAATTTTTTAACTTTAGTGAAAAAGACGTGCCGTGAACCCACCTAAATAAAAATTCTCTCACGGTAGATTTTACTACCATTGTTACTCAACAGTCCACTAGGGTTACGGGAACAAAGTGACTGCACTGCACGCACCGCCCTAGCCCAATCAGACTCTTTGGTTCCCACAATAAGAAGCTTTGGTTCCCACAATAACGGATAGATCACAATTCTCATTTGATATTATATAAAAATAGGGAGAATACGAAGAATATTTGATCATATATCAAATATCACACCCAAATATTACATATATCACGCTCATTTAATTTTACGTTCCATCTACTACCCCTATACTTATACACTCACATAAATCAATTCAAATCTTTCACATCATATTCTCATTTTTATTAATTCTCTCCTCACATTCAAATATTTCACATCACATTTAAATATTATAAATTATATTCAATCTTTCATATTCAAGAATAAAATAGACATTTAAGCAAAAAAACTTATTTATTCCATCAACTTCGTCACATATTTTGAACCGTCTATTACCATATCCCTTGGTTCCCATGATCTGACCTATGAAGCTTTATTTGTACCCCAAAAAAAAAAAAAGCTTTACTCACCTTAACCTGCGCTTTCCTAGCGTCGTGCGCACCCAACTACTCGTACTACTTGTTCGAGGAAGGAAAGACTACCAACAGTTTTCCACTCTCCCCTCACGCGCCACCTGCCCGCAAATTTCACGGACCAGACACTATCCAGTACGTTCTACTTACCTTGCGCGTGGGGATAGTAGTAGTCCAGAAAATCCTGATAACTTGAAAGATATTAAACCAGGCGCCCCGCTAACGTAAGCCACTCGGTGATACGTCCTTAACCTATACCCAAGTATTTTTTCCAATTATTTTTTTTTCAATTAATTTTTATATTTTTCCTCCGTTTATCTTCTCTTTTGCCCTCGTTAACCTATATTTCCCCCGCATTCGTGTTATATCTCGCACAGTTTCTGAGCAGTCAAATTACAACAGCAGAAGAAAAGGGTTTCTTTGGCCGTCTCCGAGCTCTCTCTCCCCCACCCCCGATCATCAATGGCCGACAAGACTAGCTTCGATTCTCGCCCCAGCCAGATCTCTCGAGGTTAATTCCACCTCAGCACCTCTTACATTACTTGAATTTCAGTTTTTTCGATATCAAACCTCGGTGACGGCGTTTTCCTAAACCCTAGGTTTTTATTACAGATTGAAGGCTGTAGGTATCCGTGTCCCTAATTTCGAAATGCGTACATTCGAGTGAGAAATAAATTGATAAATAAGAGTGTATTTTTTTTCTTTTAATATTTCTGCCACGAGAACTACGCTTGGGATTCTTTTAACTATTGATGTTTTATGTCAATTAGTGATTATATCTCGAAACAGTTACAAGTTCAGGAATAAACTTGATGAAATTTGTTTGCTTTGCCCCTACATTTCTTCCCGATTGTTTAGCTGAGTGAATGTACTGTAGTATACTCTAGATGATTTGGATGAGTTTTGTATTTTCATCTAGCCGGGTGCACGTGTATATGTGTGTATTACTTTCTGTCGTATACCTTCTCATGCCGCCCACATTATGAGAAGGTATTTTTAGGATATGCTAATGTGCTCATTCTGACTCTTGATAGCATGCTCGTATTTGTTCTGGAGACATCTGAGTATCTGACTGTTGTAGGAAATCATGCTGATTTTTGCATTGGCCTCTCCTTTTCTTTTGAAGTTTGATTTTATTTCAATTAAGCCCTGACAGTGCAATTTTTTTTTTCTTTAGGCGTCTCTTTCAAATTATAAAGAACATAGTGTTTATCCCTCATGCTTTATTTTTGCTTTCAAATTAAAGAGAACATAGTGTTTACCCCTTATGCATTATTTTTTTTGGCCCCAGTTGTCAAAGCCCTTCTTTTTTTTTGATTCATTTGCATGAACAATTTAGATTAAAGCTATTGCTGCAGGTAATATTCACATTTGTGCACCAGTGTTTTGTTGCTGCAGTATAAAGGGATACCCTTTTGCTGTTGTACATGAATATAGTAAAATATAGACTTTTATCAGCCAGTTTAGAAATTTTCCTAGGATTCCTTAAGACCATTGAATTGCATTTCAGGCATTCGCCTAAACTATTAAAGCTCAAAGCTTTTTATAACATAATATTGGAGGTCTTCATGTTCTTGTTTTACATGTGAATTCTTGCTACTTTAGTGGAATTGATTACTTATTCGCTTTTTCTTATCATAGATTTGATTTCTTTGTGGTTTTCAAAAATGCTATCCCCCCCCTCCCCCTATGACGTCTAAATATTATGTGGATGCCAATTGTGATAAAAGAAGCTTCTTTGTTGGGACAACAAGAATGGGAAAAAATACCCTCGTTATTTTATTTGTTTACATAGCAGTGCACATGCTTATTTATATGCAGATGATAAGCTTGGTCAGATTCCTTGCCTACCACCATGGACCTTTTCAGCCTACTCTTGATTGCCATTCTCTGGTTAAGTAATTGAAATGTACTTGCACTACTTTTCTTTGAGTTGATTTCTGGAATTACTATTTAATTCTTTTATGGGGGAAGGAGTAACTCTTTGTGAATCTAGTCCCTGTAAACATGATCCTAGTTTTCTTATTTGTTAACCCCTGTAGGATTTCTCTTTACATGGATTTTGTATTTTTCTTTTGTTAGCGATGTTGGCTTGTTCTCCATAGATTCCTTCATCAGCTGACTGAGATCTGAGTTACCTGGATGCAGTACTATCCCTTCTTAAAATTTGTGCAGACTCTACTGCTTGTTAATTTGTATGCTATTGTTTCACTGAATTCGAATTAGTAATAGGTAGCCAACTGTGCGTACTTCCCTAATCCAACTTAATTTGTCATTAATAGTATGCCTCCGTGTTTATTTCATGTGACGTGGTACTAGACTACTAGTTAAGAGAATAGTAACTATGTTTTTGCTTCATTCATGTCCCAAAATTCCTGTTCTGAATACTTCATCTGTTGTTTAACTGTGTAGATGGGCAAGGTTCTGACAATCCTATTCCGCTTTCACCACAGTGGCTTCTTCCAAAGCCAGGGGAGAGTAAGACTGGAACTGTAACCGGGGTATGCTATTATTTTTTTCACACTTTCCTGGTCAGTTACCTTCATATGAGATACAATATAGTAGTTCAAAAAATTCCTTTTCAATTTTTTGGTCCATGCTTTCGAGCGAATCTCCGTCAATAAATAGAATGGCTTTACAAATCAGCTGGGAAGTTTCTTTTGAGAGACTCCTGTCCTTCTCTGTTAACTCTTTTGTTTGTATTGCTATAAGAAAAGGCTTATGTAGTGGCGTAGTGATTCTTTTTCATGTATGTATTGTACAGGAGAACAACATGGGTCCATTTTCAGCTTATCCTAGCAGAATGGATATCATGAAATTGCCAGGAAATGGTGAGGGCATTCATGATCCGCAGAAGAAGAAGGACGTGTTCCGGCCGTCCGTGCTAGATATGGAATCTGGACGACGGGACCGCTGGCGTGATGAGGAAAGAGAGACCAATTCTGCTATTCGCAAGGATAGGTGGAGGGATGGAGATAAAGAGCTTGGGGACGGCCGCAAGATGGACCGGTGGACTGAGAACTCTACTGGAAGGCAGTTTGGAGAAGCACGTCGTGCCCCGACTGAGCGATGGAATGATTCAGCTAACAAGGAAGCCAATCATGATCAGCGTCGGGAGAACAAGTGGAACACGCGCTGGGGGCCTGATGACAAGGAAATTGATAGTTTGCGAGAGAAATGGACCGACCCTGGTAAAGATGCAGATATTCCTCTTGACAAAGGGTTGTCTCATCCAATTTATCAGGGAAAGGATGAGCGAGATGGGGACCATTATCGGCCATGGAGATCCAATGCCTCTCAGAGTAGAGGAAGGGTGGATCCTCCTTATCCCCAAAGCACAACTCCAGGCAAGCAGGTTCCTGTGTTTAATCATGGTCGAGGACGTGGGGAAAGTCCTAATCTAACTTTCTCGCTTGGTCGCGGGAGGGGTCCTTCTGGAGGAAGCCCTATAGGCAGTACTACTCATTTGCAGTCATTAGGATCTTTCTCTGAAAAAGGTGAAGGTGGTCATGGAGAGTATTCTCCTGTTAGATATAGCAGAACAAAGCTGCTTGATGTATACAGGATGACTGATATGAAATCCTACCGGAAGTTATTAGATGGTGTTGTACAAGTGCCATCACTTACACAGGAAGAACCCAAAGAGCCTCTAGCGCTTCTTGCTCCTACCTCTGAGGAATTGGTATTTTATATCATGTATTTTTTTTTAAAGTAAAAATTTGGGTCTTCTTCAAAATGTTACTACAGTGACTCTACTGTTTTGTCGTTGGCAGTTTATTTTGAAGGGGATTGACAAAGGGGACATTCTAAGTAGTGGAGCACCTCAAATCACCAAAGATGGGTCTATTGGGCGTAATTCAACTGATTCCCCGTTTAGAAGAACCAAGCTAGGTATGGTACATGTCCAAGTAGATTAATGTTTGATTGTCATCTAGTGTACGGTGTAATATTTTGTTTATGCTCTACCGCAGGAAGTACAGAAGATCTAGCAGTTCCTGTTGACAATTACAAAGATGAATTTGCTGACAGTTCAAAAGCGGGTTATACAAACTACACGGAGGGCTTGTCTCATGAGAAGCATGTGGATAGGCAGAATTTTTCTGATTACAAATCTACTTCTGAAGGTATGTACACTTGGGTAGTTGCAGTCTTGCAGAGATCTGATTGCTGTTGCAAACCTTTATTATGACCTATTCAGGATGATCAGGATGGTAGGAACTCAGTTTCTGAAAACATTTATCTCTTCCTCTCAAGACAAAATAAAAGGAAGGACATTTGTATGGCCCGGGGGGAGGGGGGTTGCATGATTGTGATTTTATTCTTCTTCAAACAAGTTCCTTTTGATGATATACTTGACATGTATTCGAGCCATTTTGTTTTAAGACTTAACCCTGTTAATTTCATGTGATAGCTCTGAGAGGAGATGCTGCTTCTCACATGAGGAATGATGAGGTATCAAATATTAGGGAATCAAACATGCAAGGAAACCCTTCGATTCAGCCTGGAACAACGTGGCGATCCTTATCGATTGGAGAACGAACACATTCAGCCTCACATGACTGGAAAGACATTTCTACTGATGTCAAGTCAAGAACCTCTGATATTGGCTGGTCAAAGCCACAGAAGGATCTGACTAATGAATGGGAGAATAGTGTGGCAAACCCGTCTTACTCCAAAGATGCACCTAAGTGGCAAGTTGGCGAGGATTCAACTTCACAGCTATCCCCTGAAGACCTAGTTCTTTATTATAAGGATCCGCAGGGGGCGATTCAAGGACCTTTTGCTGGCAGTGATATAATTGGGTGGTTTGAGGCTGGATACTTTGGCATAGATCTGCTTGTACGTCTAGCAAATGCACCACCTGAATCGCCATATGCATTACTTGGTGATGTTATGCCCCATTTGCGTGCAAAAGTCCGACCACCGCCTGGATTTGCTGGACCAAAACAGAGTGAGATTAATGAAGTACCTAGTAAGCCTAACATAAGCAGTTTTGGTAAGCTTCATGCTGGTTCTAATGAGATTGATATGATGAAGACTGATCCGAGGTATAAACACAATGCAACCACGGAGGCTGAAAACAGGTTTTTGGAGTCGCTTATGGCTGGTAATATTACTGGTGGCTCTCTGGATAAGTTTGGTCTCTCTGAAGGTTGTTCTAAGAACTATGTTTCGTTGGTTTTACGAAATCTGATGGCATTTTCTGCTTTTATGTGTGTTCCTTCTTTTTATATGCTTGAGGATTTGTTTGCAGGTCTGCAGGGATATTTTGGAAATAGCTCGAATCCTGCTTTGGGACCTGAAACTGGAGATAACCTATATGAACTGGCGAAGAGGATGGCACTTGAAAGGCAGAAATCTCTACCTAAGCCGTATTCATTTTGGCCGGGGAGGGATGGGGCTTCTATTGGCCCAAAGTCGGATATCCTCCAGGACTCCACAATACCACCTCCAAATGTTTTATCCGCTGTTACCGATAATCCTCGCCAGCAGCTTCAATCCCAGAATGCAGACTTCATTTCTATTCTTCAAGGATTATCGGATAGGTCATCGTCCAGCGTTAATAGTGGAGTTAGTGGCTGGTCAAACTTTCCTATCCAAGGTGGTCTGGACCCACGTCAGGATAAGTTGGACATGCTTCACGGGCAGAGTTTCCCTCCCCATGCTGCACTTGGAATCCAGCAAAGGCTGCAACAGCATAACACATCCCCACTGCCAAACTTACGACCTCAAGGGTTCGATAATTCTGCTGGGCAATTAACCCCTGAGAAGCTGCTTGCTTCTGGTCTCTCTCAAGATCCCCAATTATTAAGTTTTCTGCAGCAGAAATACATGTCACAACTACAACCCCAGGCCCCTGCTCCTCCACAGCAGATGTCAATATTGGATGAATATTTGTTGCTTAAGCAACAGCAACAGAAGCAGGAGCAGTTACTACTGCAACAACAATTGCTTTCTCAGGTGCTATCAGATCGTCATTCTCTCCAGCGTTTTGGTGAGCAATCTTATGGACAATTACCACCAGCTAGCGTACCAGCTGGGAGTGGTTCAATAGATCATCTTCGGTTTCAGCCATCACATGAGGCGTTTCAGATGAGTTCACAGAATCAAGTTCCTATTATTCCGGATGAGAGTGCTACTAATTTTGCAAATTTGCCTCAAAATCTTTCCCAAGGTGGCAGCCACAGTAGTGGTTCTGAAACCTCCTCAATCCCGCTGCCCCATCAAATGTTTGGAAATGCAAATTTGCCTCAAAATCTTTACCAAGGTGGCAGCGACAGCAGTAGTTCTGAAACCTCCTCAATGCCGCCGCCCCATCAAATGTTTGGAAATGCCATGCATCACAAAGGTTGGGGTGCTTCCCTGCCGGAACACGATGACGTTCAAAATACGGCCTCTTTACTGGAATCAGCAACGATCACATCACGCCTGCCTGAAGCTGGGATTAAATTTCCTCCAGAGTCTGCATTACCTATCCATTCACGAACTAATGAACCTGCTGCAGATGCATCCTCTGTGGCTGCTGTAAGTTATGTGCCTCCAGAGACTTTTGAGAAACTTGTTATACCATCTGTGAGAAGCGACGAAGACGAAGTCCAGACCTCTGAGCAAGATCGTCATTTGGAAGTCCAGCCAGCTGGTGCTCTTGAGGAACCACAAGATCAAAGAGAAGATGCAAAACTTGTTGAACCACGCGAGGTAAAGAAATCATCTGAGAAGAAGTCAAAGAAGCAGAAGTCTTCCAAGGCACAAACTTTGAACCTAACAAGGGAAACTTCCAAAATGCAACAGCCAAAGCAATCTGAAACTGAAGGCAACAGTCTCAATTATGCAAAATCTGAGACACGTGTCGACCAAGGAGAAATTCTTCCTGATGCTTATCAACAAGTAAGAGAGAGAAAAGCTAGTATACCTGCTCCTGAGATTACGGATGCTAAACAAGGTAAGAGCCCCTTGCCTGCATGGGTGTCTGGAGATGTTGGCCAAACTTTTGAGATCAAGAGTGAACTTGGGCAGGTAGGATCTGCCTCACAGCTACATACTGGACAACGGGCTTGGAAGCCTGCTCCTGGTTTCAAGCCAAAGTCACTATTGGAAATTCAGCAGGAAGAGCAGAGGAAAGCTGCAGAGATGTCTGTTTCTGATATCTCCAGTTCTCTTAGCTCCGTGAGTTTTTCTACCCCATGGGCTGGGGTTGTTGCCAGTAAGCAAGATGCTGAAAGTTCGGAGATGAATTTGGTGGAACCTGAGGTTTCTCAAAATCAGAAAAGTAAGAAGAGCCAATTACATGATCTATTGGCAGATGAAGTTCTGGCCAAGTCTCTTGAGAAAGAGATGATGATTTCTGACAATCTATCTAGTTTGCCTCCCTTGCCTGTTACGAGCTCCCATTCTGACTTAGCTGACAATGACAACTTTATCGATGCTAAAGAAACAAAAAAGAGTCGCAAAAAGTCTTCAAAGGCTAAAAATGCTGGAACTAAGGCTGCAGTTTCTATCACTTTGGCTGATGTCTCTGCTGGTTCAAGTTCAAATGACAAAAGCAAAAATAGTCGTCAGGTACAGCAAGAGAAGGAAGTGTTACCGGCAGTGCCTTCTGGACCTTCTTTGGGTGATTTTGTGGTCTGGAAAGGGGACAATGCAAACCCTTCGCCTGCTCCAGCATGGTCTACTGAATCTGGAAAGATCGGGAGACGTACGTCTTTGAGAGACATTCTCAAGGAGCAGGAGAAAAAGGTTTCATCAGGTCAGCAACAAATTCCCGAGCCAATTCCTCCAAAATCCATGCTGTCTCAGTCTTCCCGTCCAACTGGCCCTTCATGGTCGTCTTCTGCGTTATCTCCTGCCAAGGTGGCATCCCCAATCCAGATCAATGCTCAAGGTTCTTTTCAATCAAGACACAAATCGGATGATGATTTATTCTGGGGCCCATTGGATCAACCCAAGCAAGAAACAAAGCAGTATGTTTTCTTATTTCTAAACCATCTTTTCTTTGAGCATTGTTGTTGGCATGCCATTGCATTTCATTGCAATCTTCTTTGTGCTTTCGTGCATGATTTTCTTATAACTTCCATATAGTGTTATAAAGTTCTGCACTTACTGTATTTCCTTGCTAGGAATATATTTGGAGGTGACAGAGGGAGTGAATCTCCAAACAGACAATGGAACCCATTGGAAGTTTTTATATAGCTTTGACCTAGTAACCTGCCCATTTTTACATAGTGTAAAAGTCGCTCCAACAGCAGAGAAAATAAGAGGGTTGCTTTAGATGATTTGGGCACATGCAATGCAGACCTCTAGTGCATACGTTAGGAAGTGTGATGGTATCGGTATCTATCAAGCTGGATGTAGGGGAACACCAAAGGTAACGGGGACATCTATAATACAAAAAGATATGAAGGAATGTGGTCTACTTGATGACCTTGTATTGGACTGCGTTGAGTGATGGAAAATGATTCATCTAACCAACCCTAATTGATTGGGGAGGGGGGGGGGACATGCCTGAGTTTATTTGGATTGTGTTATGTTACAAAAAGCGTGCTGGAAGACGTATTTTCATAAAGGTGTATACTGACCTCCAGAATTGGCTTAATTGAAGAAATATGCGACCGAAACAGCATTTCACACACGTTTTTAACACATTTTTAGAAATTGAATAAAGGGGTTTCTTTGGATCTGGGTTCTGCCGCCTTTTGAGTTGAAGATATTAAGCAGTCATTAGGGTAACCATCCAGGTTAACAAATGATACCCGTTGTCAAAAGAAGCATATCAATCACTGTCGAGGGGTTTTGCAAATGTGGCCCTGTTAGCAAAAAAGAAAAAGACATCAGAAATAGTAAAAGCTCCTTCCCTGTCCTGCCTTATAGTTATAGTAAACATATATTGATGCAGGACAGAAGCGCAAGAATAAATTCTTTGGAGTTGAGTTATTATTAGGATGTGTTGTTTTATTATTTAGGAACAAACTGAGATGTCATTCTCTTGGGGATTATTAGAGTTTAAATTATCAGAGTCCAAGTAGGATTAGTATTAGAGTTCTTCTAGTTTAATTATATTATTAGATTATAGACTTAGGTGCTGTTTGTTTCTTTTTGTTTATTTTTTATGCTGACTGATGCCTGAATAAAAATCTGGATGTGTCTGAATAATTAAGAACTGGAAGCTAAAATCCGTAAAATTGTTTGGTTACTGAACTCAATGAATTGTATGAATATTGTCTTTTGTCCATTTTAACCCTCTAATAGAGATTGCTTAATGTTTACAAGTGCTGAATAGTAATCTAGACATATTTTCAGTCTGAATAGAATGCTGATAAGATGAGTAATAATCATATTGTATTTATTATGTAGATTAAATTTATATTAGTATTTAGTTAATTATTTTTATAAATTTATTCTTTTAATTTTAAAATAGGCATTGGGCCATTTTTCTAAATAAAATGAAATCAAATCATTAAGGTAAAAACTACCAAGAGCATGAATGAAGGGAAATAAAAACAAAAAAGTGAAGTTACATTTGTCATACTCTCCCGCATCTGCCATTGCCAAGCGGCATGCCCTACGGTTGACCCTGCAAGTCATCTCCTATACGCCCACCACTTCCGAACGATTTTATGGGAAAGTAGGTCTATCTGGTTTGCGTTTTTTTTTTCCTGTTCTTTTTCTTCTTTCTTTCCCAATTGACTCTTGCAATCGCTTTGCTGCCCTAGATTTTATTTCACTTGGCCTGTTGGTAAAGGTCAAATATCTTTTAATAATCTAGACAAGTATATATGTGCGCTCTTCACAAATCGTCAATGATGAAGAAGGCGCGGGCATCTCTTGTGATTGAGGCGGAGGTTGGCAGAGGGGTCGAGGATGATAGCATGCTGCAAATTTTAATGTTTTGTAAGTGGGTCCTAGTATAGGAAGAGAAGATAGGTGCGGAGGTGAAGGCCGATGGTGAATTGGCAAAGTAGATCAAATTTTGATTTGAGATGCCCAATGGCTGGATAATCCATTTTCCAGAAGGTGGGGGAGAGAGCTGTGGGTTTCATTCGGTCAGACAAATGGGCCATTATGTGGTTCGTTCTGATCAAACAAACACCACCTTAGGATTTCGTTTCCTATTATTATTTCGTTAATTAGCTCTAGTCCTAGTAGGTTAAGGATTTACTTTTTTCTTATTAAATATCAATGTAACCCCCAATGTTAATTCGAAGTTGATTAATAAAGTTGAATTTGGCTTTTGCCATTGTGGCCTGTGGGCATGGCTGATCCCTTGTTAGGGTAAGTGTTTCTTCTCCTTTTCTCTTTCTCCCTCTTTTCTTATTTGCTGCTATCTATTCTGTTTACGCTTCCGCTATTACATATGCATATGCTCAAGATTCGAATTAATGGAGCATTCCCTGATGACTTGGGATTAGCTATTTCTTTTGGCATTCTTGTATTTGAAAATAATTTAACGGGTAAACTGAGCCATTGTCCCTGTACTAATTTCAGATTACAGTATACATCCCTCTATCCACAAATCCCATTTTTTCGTCCCTACAGTTTTAGCTGTGAGCTCGGACGGTCCTTCCGTCCAGTTTCCCTGTCCAAGCTCATGGATGGGTGTATACTGCTATCTGAAACTAGTACAGGGATGACTGGTGCAGTTCACCCTAAATTATCCGATTCATTTTCAGTGTCATGATTGTTTTCTAAAGTGAACTTTGGTTATCTTTTTTGAACATTTTTCTGGAGGAAATTCATCTTCCTACTGCATATTCAAGCTTGTTGAGCATGTTTGATGTGCTTTAATTCAACTCAGTCTCTTTCATAGCTAGATACAATTGCACATGGCTAACAACTGCACCTGATACGCGTGAAGCCCCTGGGTACGGCAATGATATAGCATGGTATCACCTTCCAATCAAATAATCTTGTTACACCAAGTTTGCTCATGTGGATAACTTGGTGAAGTGGGGCTATTTTTGTTGATGGTGATACACGTGGCTGGCATCACCTTTTGCACTGAATATTTGCTCCTGATAGGCAAACGATGCAACTGCCCTTTATCCATTCTCCCTGAAATGCTTTCTCAATTTAGCTTTTTTCGTCTTTTCCTGTATAATTGCTTAGGCCAACCCACTAATTTCTTTTAACATCACCTGTTTGATATTCAAAATATGGAGATTAATAGTCAATATGAGATGCCTCTAAGTGATTTCTGCGACTTTTTATGCACAAATAATGTGAAAGTCTGACATTCACGGTGTCTTTTTTATTCACTATCGAACCGCTTGTGGTGACCAGCCTTCTTAACAGTTGAACTTGGGTTTCCTTGTGGGAACTCCATTATTCTTATTTAGTTAAAGGCAATTTCTGGTGTTTGATCGGCCATTTTAAAAAGATTGCTGCAATAGGTAGTTAATGTTGCACACTACTTATCATAAACTTTGATACTAACTTCTGCTTCATAGAATGACACCATTAGTGACTTCTTTTGGTCAATTTGGTTATTCTTTGACAAATATATATTTGAGATTCATGTTTCGTTTTCATAAAATAAAAATAATAATTAATTCATAGTATTTTCATTGTAGTTTACAGTGATCGAAATTTTATTACAAGATAATGTAAACGAAGTCTGTTACAAATTGATTTGATTTTGTCTCCTATTGACTTTTTGAAGAGGATAAATACTCTTTGGTTGGAAGAGAGGGAGATTATTCTATTATAAATGAGTCGTCACCTTATTTTTGATATTTCTTTATTCATAATGTGTTTCATGATACTTTATTATGTTTCTGTTTTCGTATATTATATCCATTTCACAGACAAGATAGTTTCTCGAATTAAGAGTCAATTTTGATATATTCTCTTTTGCAACTGCAGGTCTGATTTTCCTCATCTTTCAAGCCAGGGCAGTTGGAGCAAGAATTCGCCTGGGAGAGGAACTCTTGGGGTCTCATTGAGCAAACAAAAGTCCACGGGTGGCAAATCTGCTGAACGTTCACTTTCCTCGTCCCCTTCCGTGAAGGGGAAAAGGGATGTATTGTCTAAGCTTTCAGGTATAGCCACTTTTTACTTGGAAATCAGTCTTCTGCCTTTTCATATTTTGCTTTCCTGAAATACAGTTTGACCTTTCTATCCGACTACTGCAGAGGCAACAGATTTCAGAGATTGGTGTGAAAGTGAGTGTGTCAGGCTTATTGGAACGAAAGGTATCTTTGTACTACTGCAGTGTTGCATGTTTTGGAATAAGTGTTTTATGTTGGAAAATATTATGTCTTGGTGCAGTAGCTCTTTGTTAAGATAACTTCCCACCTGATTTACCTCCCTGATGGATATAATAGCAAGTGGCTTTATTGTTGCATAATTTCGTTAACTAAGAGGAGACCTGCTACTACTGTATATACATTTGGGGGATTTCCTGGTGGCACAATCCGACGTTTGGATTTGTTTTTGTTCCATTGGTGTTTTCATTTTTATATGTAAATTCTGGGTCGCATTATGAACTATAAATCTAATCATACTGATCTATTAACTAGTAAGATATGCAACTGGACTTCAATGTGAGATTGATCAATTATCTTTGTCGAGGCTCTCAATTACATTTGATTCGATTCATCTCTTTTCCATCCAAAAAGTTTCCTAGAACTATTATAATCCTCTTGATATATGAGGTACATTTATGAAGGTTTGGATAGTAATAACCTTCTTATTACGATAATGGGAGGTCCGGGTGCAAGGTAGGCCACTTGTGCAGTATCGGAGCCATGTGCTTATGGACAACTTGTCCTCCAGTAATATCTAATACACTAGTTTTCTTGTTGAGAGCATCACATTTCTGAACAACCATCATAAATGATAATTCATGTGTGTATTTTCAAGAATGTCCTGTGACTCGGCCTTTCTTGTGCCTCAATGATGCTGGACCTAGTTACTTGATTCGGGATCATCCATTGTTTCAAAATGTTGATAGAGTTGTGTTTTTTGTTTTGTTTGGTTCTTCTCGTTTTGGTTGCATGGGGCATAGAAGTGTGTGGACTTGGATATTCCAAAACGGAGTTGATTTGCAGCTGACTTTAATATGGCGAAAATCTTTCTAAATTCATACTGTCAACATGATTTGATTTAGTGCATTGTCTCCGTTGATGAAACTAAAATCCCTGCCACTCTGATTTTTGCCTGTGTTTGTCGGAATGTATATCATTACTCATTCCATAATTACACTGCTGATGATCAAGAACCCACTTACATTTTCCAGTTCTACCCTATTCGAGGCTCCTATTTCAGTGGCTGATTCTTTCTCTTTTCTTGCCAGATACAAGTTTCCTGGAATTCTGTATGAAGCAAACCAAATCGGAAGCTGAGATACTTCTGACAGAGAACCTTGGCTCATTTGACCCTGACCATGAGTTCATTGACAAGTTTCTCAACTATAAAGACTTCTTACCTGCTGACGTTCTTGACATTGCCTTCCAAAGTCGGAACAATCGAAAGGTCGCTGGATTTGGTCCTGGAGACGTGAATTCCGTCAACGATGGTGGTAGGGATTACACTTTGCAAGGTAGTAACACGATGGTTTCGGAAGGGTCCACCAAGAGTGCAGGCAAGAAGAAGGCGAAGAAAGGGAAAAAGGTTAGTCCGGCAGTTTTGGGCTTCAATGTTGTGAGCAACAGGATCATGATGGGAGAGATTCAGACCGTGGAAGACTGAAGGAAGTTTTCGATGTAATTTGTAAATACATTTGACTCGAGCTGTCTGTATATGATTTTGAATTTCTAGGGTTTTTGGACTTCTTGTTCTCCCTTATAGAGCTGACAGCAGCAGTGATATTTTAATCTGCTCAAGCAATTTTGTGAACTAATACCTCAGCTGTAGGAAGGACCCAAGTTGGGGTCTCTCTGATATCAAAAGTTACTGCTTTTGCTTTTATTCAACTTACATATCCTGCGTTTGGAACCACATTTCCCTGTATACTTACTAGCAGATTTAACATTGATGCTGATCTTTAACCAGAAGCAGATCTATCCATAGGCATAGAGAGAGGAGATTCTCTCTGGCATTTCAACAAGAGTTGCAAATAGAGTATTTGCATTGCTTAGTATGGAAAGAAGACTGTTTGGACATTTTGTGACGGAGCTTGAGTTAAGACTTCGATAGAACTACTTTCAGAGAACGGAGGGAGTAATTATGAAAGATATCCTTAATGGATCTTCTACGATATGTGTGATGTGGTGTGGACCGCCTGATTACTGGCAACATGTGCTTGACGTGACTGCAAGGCAGTCTGCAATCTAAGATTTGAACTGGCAAGGAAGAAAAGAGTTGGTAGAATTTTTAACTGAAGTTTTCGACCGGATCAAGTTGGTAACACTTATTTTTCAACTACTCCATACCAGAACAGACATATTTGAGCATGCAGAATGACAATAAGGTAGCTATGTGTACAATTCTTGTAGCAGTATTACATATTTAAGAGAATTAGACAATCAGTTTTTCTGAAAGGTGGAAGCAAACAACATTTGCACATTCGTTGTCATAAATTTGTAATGTGTAATCTACTCCTTCCTGCTTGTTAGCCATTTTTTGCTACAAAAGCGGCCAAAGAGTAAATCTTGATTGTAATTATACTATATTCCCGTACTAAGACAGTCTCTGATCTTCAGCATGCTACCTACAACCTGTGAGTCCTTGCTGCAGTCACCATTGCCTTATCATCTTTCCTGGTTTGTTTCTCCGACTTACTCCTTTGTCTAGTGCTCTGTATACCAAAAAAAAATAAGCCACAAAATATCCTCAACATATATTTGCCTCAAATTATCTTGTCCATATTTCCACCATTGATTGCAAAGTGAGTCAAAAGTAAGATTAGTCCATCAACAAAATCCAAATCCCTTAACCACAGGAGGGGCAGCGCAAATTAGCCAAGCCAAAATATGCAACAGTACTAGAAATGCAGACAGGGTGTATTCTTGGTCATAGTAGTTACTTTGCAAAGGGAAATAGGTTTGCTCTAACATAAGGCCTCAGTAGAATTGTGACTTGGAGATAGACCCAATAAATAATGTCACAGCCAGACTGCTCATTTAGGTTAATTTGCATGTAGTGTAGTATTTGGAATGAAACTTGATTAATCTCCTCGTAAGAATGAGAAGATAAATTCAATGAACCTCTCTAAAGCTGCCATACCGAAAGAATTCTTGAATGCAACAGAAAGATCAAAAATTAAGCAAATAAGAGAAGCATTTGAGAATTGAGTGTCTCTACTTTTTCTTCATAGAGTTAAAACATTAGGGTCAGTGATACCAATCCACCGCCGCATTGAAAAAGTGTGCTCTGTTAAAACTGAAAGTGCTCTCCTCATCGGCAAACTTCAGAAAAAGAAGCGTCCAAGTTTGTTGAGATCAGACACATTTTTTATTTTTTAATGAGCGGGGTATGACTTAAGAGTATGACCTGAGCATGAATCACATGTAATCCCCGTGATAGCTATTAATATAGGCAGATATTAAAAAGAAAACTATTCTTATACAGGGGAAGGGGAATCTCACCCCTTCGTCCCAAAATATATAATTGTTAAATTTTATTTATATTTTTGTTTAGTCAGTGATTGAGATAGAGGTAGTTGTAGGTAGAAAAATTGACCAATTGAATTCTACTCATAACGCAGAAGGTGAAATTATTGAATTAAAAACGAGGCTGGCTGGCTGATTGGTATGGTACTAATTAATTAGCGGATGTAAATATGAAAGAGCAGAATGAGGTACTGATGTGCAATGTAGCGAAAGAATTAAAAGAGGGAATGACTGTAATTAGAGAAAGGAATTAGGTAGGTACCGAGGGGGCTGCAGGGGGGTCGACATCGAGGGAGAGAATGGACATTTTAGCAATCTCCGAGAGCGCGGCGTTCCTAACTCCGACAGCTTCGTGGGTGAGATGTTGGTAGGCAGCCTCGAAAGCCTCCTCCCAGAACCTAGGCAATCGAATTGTGGAGCTGTGGGTGTACACATCCCACAACCGCCTCACCAGTTTCTCTCTCTCCTCCACTTCCTGCATCATCAATTTAATAATTGATCATCAGTACGTAGAAGATCACAAAACCAGACATATAGATGGATAGATACAATTATTGTATGTGTAGTAAAAAGTCGTAGAGAGAGAAGAATTAGACCAAGATGTCGAGATCGTCGTGTAAGCTGGGAGAGTCGGAGGAGGAGAGAGGGTTGCTGTTGTTGAGGTTATTCCAGTTGAGAGTAACGGAACCGGTGAACAGTGACCAGAAGGCTAGAAGGAGAATAGCGGCTAATGCCCAGAACTTGTAGCGGCTCCGGCTAAATATCCCGGCCGCAGAACCAGTACTATTTGTGGGGCTACTACTGCAGGAGGAGGAGGAGAACAAGTCGGAAGAGGACTGTCTTCTGACAGCAGCACTAGTTGTAAGAGTAGCATTAATACTGCTCTGGGATTCTTCGTCCTTCATCTCCACCGCCGCCTAATTTGCCCACTGATTGCCTCCGGTACTGTAACTGCGTGTGTGTGTGTGTGAATTGGGGTTGGTCTGAGCAGTAAAGGAGCCGAGGAATGGGAGTTTGGTTTTGTAGTATGGTACTGGTATATCAGTGGTACCCCGTCATTGAATAGACTTTTGTGGGGGCCATCACCTAACCCACCGCCAACATGGGTGGACCCTTTTTACACGTATTTTTATTTTGAAATTCGAATTTTTTTATTTTATAAATCGTGTTTTATTTTTTATTACATAATATTTAAAAATAAAAAATATATTATTAATTAATTAGATTTATTATTTATTATTTAAACATAATCTTTTAAAAAATATATAATGAAGTTTTAAACAAATACACAAAAACATGAAATTATTTGGATCAAAAGATTCGTACTCTTTATTTTCTTGTGACGATAGGGAATAAAGGAAATGTCCAAGCATTTGAGCCTTTTTTTTTTTATGTCAAGTGTCAACTATTTATATGTATCTCTACATTTTATTGTGTCTTCATTAATTTAATTTACGAGTTAGATACGTATATTTATAATTTAATTTACGAGTTAGATACGTATATTTTCTATCTTAAATGTATATTACGTAAAATGAAAAAATATATATATAAAAAAAATATAAAAATTAAATCTAGTTTGATTCGAGAAATGCTTGAGAGTAGTGTCATAAGGAAATGGTAATATAGTACTCCGCTGCT
>JAOTQG010141751.1:0-19325 GCA_025631175.1 Iris virginica
TTTTATTTCATAAACTCATATAACTCATATCATCTCATATTCAAATAGTGAACAGTGCAATATCATCATATATCATCGTATATCGCATTCCTGATATGACCCTTATTGTATTAAGATCTGACTCCCGAGTATTTTAATGTTTAATTTAAGGTTAATACTAAAAGTATTCCATCATAAATAACATTTCAGTAAAAAAAAAAATCCAAAATATTTTTCCCATTGAGATTTTTAAGCCTTTTTTATTTCAATTTTTTAAATTATACTCATTCTCCTAACTATTCATTATTATTAGTAACATGACTATTTACTAAGAATAACTCAATCAATAAATATTATTTTTCAATAAATATGTACAAGTTTAAGAAATCAAACACTTGATAAGCATTTAAAAGTTAAAAAATATTTTATTTTAAAAAGAAATAAAAGTATAACAGTTTGTTTCATTCAATGCTTAAATGCTAATTTTGAATACAAAAAAAAAAATCACTTTTAAATATGACATACAACTGATCAACAAACAAACAAACAAACTGGGCAATCCATCCATCCATCCATCCATCCCAGAGTTTTAACTCAATACTATTGAAGCTGATCTTTATAATTCTGAGATCTTCAAGTATTACATTGAAATTGGCAAAGTCACACAAAATGAAACAAGATTATCTAAAATCCCTCTGCATCTTTTCTTTCTGCACATCTCAAATTGACAAATACAACAAATTCCACTCTTCCGACCCGTATAACTAACACTGTCAAAAATGGTGGATAGTAACCAATTGGGGGCGAAAAAGAAGCAAATTACAAAATAAAGTAAAGCATGAATGGACAAGGCCGCCCTAAAAATGGCCTTCCTATGATGTAAGATTACACTATATGTTCAACTCAAGTGGCCTCAAAGCGGCTTGAACAATCTCTTGCACTGTTCTGTTCCGCCGGCAAACCTCTGACAGCTCTTCGATCGGAACTGTGAGTGCTTTAATATCAGCACCAGAGGCTGCATCCGACAGTGCTTGTAGAAATCTTGACTTCTCCATGTCCGTGGCTGCAGTTGAGGGAATTAAAGATGTACTCCCCTTGGCCCACTCTACAGCCTGCATCCCATATGCTCGCGATAGTGACAATAGCGCATATGCTACCTGTATATGCATCAGGAAGAAATAAACAAAAGCGAAACAAATTTCTAGCCAGGCATAACAGTATAGTGATACTGCAATTGGTTACAGAGTATTACCGTTTCTATTCGCGAACTTGGGAGAGCTCCCGTTAAAGAAGCCACCAATATTCTAGTGATGCTGGGACCACGAGGAACAATTATGCTATCCCTTAGAGATAAATATTGTTGTCCCTGAGTTGACTTTGCTAGATCAAACATGTCAGATAAGAAACTCAAAATGGAATTTGAGGCCTCCCTGCAAGGGTTCACAACAAAATCAAATAAAGCGGCACCCTTATCTTTTTCTTTTTTTCTCCCTTTTTTTCCCTTGCAAATGTGTGTAATCCCTTTCATTTGTGTTTTAAGTTCTTTAAATACTGCTGTGCTTCACTTCCCATTCCACAGCTAAAAGTCGGGAAATACCAAGAAGAGAAAAGTTAATTATGCATCTTAATCTGAGGTATATCTTAGGACTTCAAAAGTAGAGCTTTTGCACAGCTACTAGACCACCACCATTTCTTTCAGGAGTCTCGTAAACCAATCACAAGTATCATGATCATTTTGGTCCAACGGTCATCGATGAACTACTGCATTGTTTTTAACAATGTCAAAGTTCAGTTCCATTATGCTGGCAATCGCTAACCTTGGACTACGAGAAGATCCAACTCCAGTGCAATCATGATAAAATATATATTCAACTAAATAAGGCACATCTTTGATCTTTCTAGTGCATAATAACCAATAGGTTGAGACTGATCTAATGACGGTTGTGTTCCGAACTTATTCTTAGTGGACCAAGAACTCCGGTGCGATCATGATAAAATATATATTCAACTAAATAAAGTACATCTTTGATCTATCTAGTGCATAATAACCAATAGGGACTGATCTAATGACGCTTTTGTTCCGAGCTTATTCATAGTGGAGCTTGGTCTGGAAGATCCCAGGAGACAGCAATTCAACGGATTACTGGTCTGGATAGACAAAACTGATAAGAATGTTATAAGGAACGCTGCAGCCCATTACAGCTATAGGTATGAATTTGCAACTCTCTATTATCTTCAGATTCTCACACGAATGTTACAAATCCAAACGAGAGAGAGAGAGAGAGAGAGAGAGAGAGAGAGAGAGAGAGAGAGAGAGAGAGAGAGAACCTGTGCTGCACTGTGATGCCAATCATAGAGCAATCTACCAATGACGGAAATACCGTAGATGGGAAAAGCAAATGAGGACAATAGCGAATACATCTTGATCCCAACAAAAAGCAATCATCAGCAATATCTGGTCTGGAAGTGAAGTCCTAAAGAGTGGATTCGTCTATTAAACTAGAGGTAGATGATGAGGAGGAGGAAATATTCTAGCTATCGAAGAGCCATACCTGAATTTTCGTAAGCATATATGCAGTATGGCCAAATAGCGACTCTATCAAGGATTTTAAGTAGCTGGCACAAGAAGGATCAGACCCAAATATCTGCAGCATAAGTTTCAGTGATGACTATTTTCCTTGATGGATAATTATTAATTTACGAGGGGAAATTGCGTACCTTTATTACTTCACTAGAGAGGTAGAGGAAGCATGATTGGTGATGTTCTTTGTACAACCCTTGTATCTCCTCAAGCATGGCTCCAATTGTAATCCCCATAAACCTTTTAGATGTTCTTACCTTGATAAACATCAACAGTTCATAATTAAAAGCAAGACGGCAGACATATGAATGTAGGAAACCGAAGAACAATTTACATTCAGCAGTACCGATCGGGTGGAATATAAAGATTCAAAGATTGCTAGCAATAAACAATGATGATGATAAACAGGATGAGGAGATTTGGTGGAAGCCCCTCCAAGATCACTGGTAAACTCGGGCTCAGGAGGGCAGCTTTTGGATTGAATGAATGATGTGGTCGTACCAGGGTAAACTGATTGCATCCAAGTTACCACTCTACAGCCGTAAAGGATGGAAGGGGACTACCTCTCATCACTGAAGTTCAACTACCAGTGCCTCTTATTTATTCTTCCTTCAAAACTCAATGACACGATTTTAACTGCAGGAACGTTGATAAGTTATGCATTTGTGTCCGGGATAAATTGCTTTTAACTGAGAAATATTAGGGCAGTGAGGATGTAGACATCCAAGGATGTTTGCAACAACGGCAACAGATGCCAAGAAACAAGTGCTTGACATCAAATATTACATGTTCCCACATAAAGCGGCAACTATACCCGGTTCGTGCACTAGGATAAAGCAGTGTAGGAGCTAACAAAGCAAAGTTACAAAGCAGGAGGTGGAGACACAAGTATGCAGATACAGAGTATACAACCATGAGATATTAAGCAAACCAGAAATGCATTTGGTTCAAGAAAACAAGTGAAAGATTGGGACATATGCTAGAACTCTCCCCAGGCTAGGATATTCTAAAACTCAACCACACAATGAAACATCCTAAATAGCCAAGAATGAACTCACTGCGTGTTTGCAAGCCCTGCAAAGAGACTCCATGGTCCGCATGTCCCAAGCACGTCTGCACCATATATGTATAAAACTCAGATCAAGTGGCGGTAGCAATATTTAAGTTTCTAAATTCAGGAAATTATCTAGAAGTTGATGCAGCTAATGAGCCCTTACAGATCAAAAATGGCTTTAAAAATAGGCCAAAGTCTCTGAATTGCATCTGCGACAGCTTCTGGGTTATTTACGTATCTACAAATGGTTTCAAGTTTTCACAAACTGAGAATACTTGGATGGAACTTGAATAAGTAACAGGAGCAACGAAGTATCTATTGTACCTAAATATATTTGCAAGTCGATCAATATGAACTGTTATTTCACGAGCAGTTTTTTGGCCCAACGCCACTGGACCTTGATTTATAACTTCCTGCTTATTGGCACATAGGTCAGTACATAATACTTTAAACAAATAACACAAAGATTTTCTGTTTTCTCTCTTCTCCCTAAAGATTCAAACCTGTAGCGGAGCAACAGCAGGTATGCATAGGGTTTCGAGGGCTTTTTTCGCTTGATCGGAAGGAAGTTCTGTTATAACCATACTGCCAAGGTAAAGAAAATCAAATATATAATCTTCAGATCAGAAAAGGCTAAATCTAAGCTTCCAAGAAGTTAAAAATACCTTAGGGCTTCCACGAGATGCAAGGAATCTTGAGCAGAGACCTTAAAAGAACCTTGCCCAGTCACTGCCATCTGGTATATTTGGAAGAGGCCATCTAAAGATCCACAAAGCTTCTTCCCGCATTCTACAGAAATAAGGGTAGTTTTAGTCTGGAACAATGGTCAATGTAGAAATCCAGCTATTGAAGGTGAGTAGCCCATGTGTTAACTAGTAGTCTGTTCAAGTGAAGAACCAGACAACACCAAGATGTATCCAATCGGGCATCATTTTTGAAGGTGCATAAACTGTAAGAATTAAGATACAAAAAGCACTGTTTTCTTCCATGTACGTAGTCAATGTATTCATGCAAAGTATGAAATTGGATGCATCAGAGATAACTTGCATCTGAATCTACTATTTCACTAGAAAGTGAAAAAGGAAATCTCTGGAGTTCGAGTCCTTACTCCCTTTGTTTAAGTATGATCATAAGAATTTTTACATTGGGGCCAGCTAAATACAACCGAGCCACAAAAACTCCTTCAAATCATAAAACACATCAAACATTTTAAAAGTACACTTTTACGTCCATTACTAAGTCAAAGTATTGATCAAAGCCCCATTGTGAGTGATTATAATCATCACTGTTAGATACTGTCAAATTAAACTTTGGTTTTCTTGCAAGAGATTGCTTATAGGTCCATACATGAGTGATTATAACCAATGATGTTATTACACCAGGATTAAGTTCCTTACTCCGAGTATCATCGAGACAAAGAAGACATGAAAAGTAAGTAATGGGCTTGTTTTGGAGCGATGTAAGATTCTGGAAGGCACAGACCTTTCTAAATTGAATTGTGTTTTCTAACACATCGTTTAGGGAAGGAAAGCTACGTAGGAAACTTTCTATCGGAATTCCTAATCGGTCAAATCGAATTCTTAATCAAACATTATCCTTGCTTCAATAACAATTATCAAAGTAGTGTACATCAGACAGTAACCTCAGCAACGCCTCACACATCTGACCTAGCTACCAGTTAGTAAGATGTTAGTTATACTAACCGCATTAATTCTGTACACGTGCATCAAGCTAATCTCTGAAGGATTAGAAGATATCCAATTTGCATTGCTAAACTTTATCTTTCTTGTTCAAGCGAGGAATAAACTCGAGATAACATAGATTATTTAATTTTTCCTTTCAGAGATGAGGAACCCCTGAAAAGTGAACAA
Organism: Iris virginica; assembly: GCA_025631175.1. NCBI lineage: Eukaryota > Viridiplantae > Streptophyta > Magnoliopsida > Asparagales > Iridaceae > Iris > Iris virginica. Next base: position 5,486 of record JAOTQG010141751.1, read on the forward strand.
TGCAAGATATTACTGAAAGTAGACGTCAATGATTTTTATGCACATTGGTTACACTCTCACGAGATGTCCTTCAGTTTACACCACCAACTAGCATCTGAGGTCACGATCAAGTTGAACTACCCCTTCTGAAGGGACAGCGTCTATGCGCCATGCAACCACGGTCATGTCCAAGTGTCCTCAAACTCATCTGTTGACCAAATTTTCATTTAGCTCGTAAAAACTTTATCTAGACTACCATCTCCAAAAGCCATCCGTTCCAGATACCCTTGCTTAGCATGAAAAATATTGCTCTACGTGTCTGACAGAAGTTTCTATTTTTCATCTTGTCTGGCGTATATTATACAAACTGTAGCTTGACTATGTTGTCCCTTCACTATGTGTGATCATTTGTACACCAAGCACTTTTAAGCGCATCCTCAATTCTTATTCCCCTCTTGCTATCAAATTTTGAAGTTTAAAAGCATGTGATCCTCTAACAAATAGGATCTTCGACATAGCAAATAAAAAAGAATATTGAACCTTCAATTATATAAACTTCCCTGCACGACCATTAACTTTTCTGCTTTGTTACAGGAGTGAAGGAGTCAGGAAGTATTCAGAGAGAAACTGTAAAATGTAAATGATATACTTCCAACTCATGAAGCAGATGTATAATGCATTTAACTCGCTAACACCGCATAAGAGTAAATGATAAGTAAATGAAAGTCGAAAAAGCTAAGTTACAGACGGATGAGATTATATACCATCGCAGATGTTTCTAAATGCCAAAGCAGCAGCAGCTGCAGAGTCTTCAGACATACTCATGCCACACACGAGTGTATTTATGACTGAAGGCAAGAATGAGAGTCCACTTGGTACAGCATTAAGCCATTTGGCATAAGCTCCAATCGTTAAGCATACTGGAAACAAAAGTACACTTAAATTTTAATAATACGTTCAGTATCTTGCTTAAGATAGATAACAAATGTAACTAAAAGAGTGAAGATATGTGAGTTTTTGAGCCTGAAACAAAGTCACTATTCCGACATATTGTGTTAACAGTCATCTGATATAGACAGAAATTTACCCTCAGAACAGGATGTAACGAAAGTGCAGTAAGCCTCCATCCTAAAATAGTTGTCTCATTTGACAAGACAGCCTTTTGAATTGTAACTTTACTACTCTATTATCTCCTTCAAATTGCGGCTAAGTTATACCGTTCTTTATAAATGACTAATTAGAATCTTGTTTTAGGACAAACCAAAAGTAAACAGAAATTACACTCTGGATGGAAGGGGTATCATCACAATATATTAAAGGAAAGAATGAACATAACCTGTTTGAAGTAATTGTGGCTGATTAGAAAGTTTTGGAAGCAGAGACATAATCTGCACAAAGAAAAAAAAGGACAACCACAAATTATAGGAGTTAGACAAAACTTATAGGAGTAAAGAGAACACGAGTTAAGGCAGATTAGCAGGCTTTCAGCAGTTAAAAGTCTAGCAATATCCTCGAAAATAAAAACAGAGCACCATCAAAATGAAATATGTAATAACAATATCAGACTGCAAGAGAAAATTTTGAAAGGATGAGCAACAACATACAAACGAGTCTTAGAAGACATTCAAACCTGAGGCATTACTTCAGGTTCAACAACAGAAACATAATCTGATATAGCCCTGATACAATACAAAGCAGCCTCAGCAGGACGCCAATCTCTCAATTCATCATTTTGGCTGCCACTTAGAGCCTGAGATGTGACAAGCAAGAAAACGCTCAGAAATATATCTCACAAAATTTCAACATCCTAAGATTCGAGACAACTGTCAGTTCCATATAGAAGAAAAGATCATAAGAAACAATCAAAGAAAATTTGATACTATCTCAGACTTTCTAGTTTCAATTTCGTCAATCTCAGATATTTTATACAAAATCTCCCCAGTGATAATATAACTTTGCCTTCTTGGCAGGATATATCTCCCGGTAGTGCTAGGGGGTGTCCCTTTTCTTCTAAAAGCCAGTTGGGACATTTGTTGTAAGAAGTTTCAAAACATTCTTCATTGTTACGGTGAAATGATGTGAATACAATTAGAAGAATGACTCGAGCAGCCATACAAGCACTACTAAGAGATTCATCGAGCCACCAGCGTAACATTCTTGTATGAGATTAATATTGAACTTCTGAAAACCACTGGAAGTCAAATTTCGAGGTCCAAGTTTTTTCCTTACTTAATGAGATGTAACGTACCCAGATAACATCTTAACACTGCAGTAACAAATGGAAAAACAAACACTGCATCAGACACAATCACTTACCTCAACAAGCTTTAAGTAGAGAATTTTAAGTGCTGGTTCACCTCCTAGAACTAGAGCTGCATCAATTAAGACATCCGCAACAGCTAGCAAAATAATGAATCAGTCAATGGCACAATTAGTTAGCTGTTAATAATTAATAGAACATATGTAAAACAAAGCATATGACAAATAAATGGATCATAAGAAAATGATGTAGAGGATAAAATAAATTGTGAAATAGGAAGTAAAATTCAATCCACGCCTCCACCGAGAGGTGTCCAAGGATTTGAGAAAAAATTTGTTCTAGACAGTAATGCACAAAAAGAAATTTTCAAAAAAATTCATCAATTTACACTCCTTTCTTGGAAATAAACATCCAACGGACCAAGGATATGACCATCATTCTGCTAATGAACTTCAAAATTGTCTAACAAAAATAATGACACGACACTCTACAAAATCAATCGTAGAAAATAATTAAATAGAATGCAGTAAAATGGTTATAGTTGGTCAATTAATTAGTCTAGAGAAAATTGTATGCTGATGTATGCCTCAACCAACTATAATAAAAGGAAAGCAAATATAAAATATTATCCAACAACAACGCAATACCATATCTCGTCTGTTTGAAATCCTTCTGATCCTCCTTAGAAAGGTCCGCATAATCCGGTGGATACTGAACTCTAAAGCTAACCTGTGATGGCAACAAATAAATAACTCGGAGATCGATATAAACAAAGTTTAAGTTAATGGTTGTCACCAGTAGAGAAAGACATGGTGGACTCTTTAACTCTTTCCCTCTTTCACAAGTAATTTTCATAAAATTTATGACAAAATAATTAATCACGTTCCACTCGCTCATAATGACCAACCCTTTTCTATGATGGTCATACAATACACGCATAGAAGAAGGAAATGCAACTTTTCTAAGTTCTTGAACAAAACCGGGCATATCAGCTGAACTAAGTAAAACTTCCAAAAGAACGGCAATTGATATTAAATTTTGATTATCTGCCGCAAGACCATCGATGATTCCTTTAGTGTCAAAATGGATAAAACTACTACAAAGTCTTTTAAGGTGGATGGTAAACAAATAATCTCCTTAACCCAAAGACTCACCAAGGACACAAGTGAATCATACGATGAACGAAAAACCTGAAGCCGGCGATTTCTCTCTGCTTCAATCGACACTTCATTACCAAATGATGCATAAGAGTCCCTGCAACATTAGGATCATCATATCCAATTATTTTTCCATCACATAATGATGAGATAACCTAGAGATAACTCACCTTTCAATCAAGCTCATCTGAAGATTGTGCCAGAAGTTAAATGTCATTGAAGCAATATCATATTCTGGATGTGAAGCAACCTCCAGCAATGCATGAACTATCAGCATCGACTCATTTGAACCTGTAACAATGTTGTCTCCATCAAAAAAAGCAGATCATAGTGAAAACAAATGTTCAATCTTAACGGCAAATGAGGCAAAGATGTACCAGCACAAAAGCCACAATTGATCAGTTACAGAGACAAGAATATGCAAAGATACGACTTCTCGAAAAGGGCCTTCATAATAGGATAGATTTCGTACCAGATGCAATTAAATCAACATATGAATCACCCATATCAGCAAATAAGCGAGCAATGGCTTTTATGTCTTCCTCATCCTGAATATCAGTGGAAAGGAAATGAGACGAACGGTATTACCAGAATTAATATGAAAATATCTTCCATGGAATGCTCCCAAATGCTTACAGTTATTCAATCTGAACAAAAATAGGTAAAATCTAGAGGGAAGTGCCAGAAAGATACTTCAAATACTCCGACGGATTCCCGACAGATACATAACAGAATAAGTAGAGACAGATGAAGGCTTCTGCTTCAAGATGTAAGGTTCTTAGAATTTGTTTAAATAGAAAAACAAACTTCTTATAGGTAAAATGCATACACCAATGATGACATTGCAAGATAAGCACTTGTGATTAGTCTGATAACGGATATGTCACATATTAGGACAAATGGAATATTGAGCATTAAAACTTATCCGTTGACACGCAAAATCCAAAGATCCAAGAAAATAAATGACTGGATACTACAGTGAGCCAAGTTGGACTTGCAGCATATTTTGGTATAAATGGTTCTTACACACAATAATAATATATTAAGACAAAAGTATACAGCTGCACTTCATTTGATTACTTAATCAAAAACAAGAAGTGGCAGCTACTCATATTAAATTATGAAGATATGGCTAAAAGATTTATTCCCCCATGCACTGTAGCTCTGTAAAACCTTGGAACAAGGAATTCATAGAACTTATCAGAATATAGCTGATGTCCATAAAGCTGGCTTTTACGGATAAAATAATAATGAGATGTTCCAGTGTACCAATACCATCACAAGACTACTTAGATCTAGCATCACATGGCTTAACGATACGTCTTAAGCACTCATGATTAAAGACGCACAACTCCAACTACATATAAGCCATAAGTTCTGCATAACAATTTTTTTTTTAAGTACGAACTTCAACCAAACAATTCTGCAGCTTCTTTTCTGTTCTCCTTATAAGGTCAATAGTACTAACAATCATGGATGAGAGATAAGTCTATCCTAGATCAAAGTACTCCTAATGCATTGCAAATAGCATATGATGTCATTTATGTTACTTTCACAAATGTGATAAGACTTTTTGTTGCTTTTACCAAGTGTCATTTATATTATACTGGAGAAATGGCGGAGCAGGACATGATTTCACAATCTTAAAGCAGATTTACCATGCACAACATCTTTTGATGCCAAAAAAAAACATATTTTGATACCCAAAAGAAAAAAGGAACAATACAGAATCATCTGAAGTTGCTACCTTGGAAGAATCTCTCAGCTGTGCCTTAAGATTCATAACTTGAGGCACAATTACTTGAATTAAGGGCATCTGGTCAGAAAATCCACCCGAGTTTCTTGCTGATGTATAATGTATCAATTCAGATATGACTGCGGAAAATGGAACAGTGAAACCATAAGCATTATAATTAAATCAAAATTGTCTGAACCAAAAATTTCACAAATGCAGAATTGACTTGGAGGATTCGATGCAGTCCCATCCACCTCTTCTATTTTTACTCTCTACGTAAAATATTTCTTTAACTCGTATAAAAATGAAATCGCAACTCCTGTCACAAGATATGACTTGAACACATAGGATATTAACAGTTACACGTCATAAGACAATGCAGACAGACATGGGAAAAATGTGGGTTCACGTGCTTGCATATTACTATGACATATTAATAGGGCTACAATGAGTTCAGTATGCTGGTCATGCAAGACCCAAGCACTGCTGCTCTGAGCTGGATGTATTGCCATTCTTAAATGTATAATACTTTTATGGCCCTGCTATCCTAAATAAAAGTACTACCAATACTGCTCACACATAGGAACCCACATTATCTACTAATAATGTATATATTAACAAGATCCTTACCTAACCCCACCAGATAAGTATGTTGCGATCGATAACATTACCTTACTATGGTATCCAAATATTTGTATATAATGCCAGATCCTTACCTGACCTCACTAGATAAGTATCAAATGCAATTAATTGCTCTTATCAAAATATCACATAAAAATAGTGGCTTTGCTCGTATACTGATAAGTAACTGCATAAAAAATTAATCGATAAATCTACTGATTGAATTTTGTCACCTAGGCCATGCTGTAAGTTGAGTTCTTAATCCCCGTCGAGAAAAATGCAACAATATAACTACTCAGATGAGGATTTAAAGAAATGGCGAGAAAACAATCATCATTATTTATAGGAAGAAGGTTTAGGATGTCTCTCACAAAGTACCATTCACTGAAGCCTCGGAAAGCACATCAGAACTCAGGCTAGAGAGAGCTGTTAACACCAATGGATGTGAAGCAAGCATAGCTGCAGGGATCCTGGGAGCAACAAATTATCAGCAAGAACTGAGGATTCAACAGGATTCCGAAACCTACTGCAAGATGCTTCTTAAATAGGTGAGCAACATAATTAGTAGCACCATGAAAAATTGTAATGCACCACCTAACACATAAGTCCAAAACTAGAAGACCTAAAGGTATAAAGGATAGGAATAAGCACCTATGCCTCAGCCGAAGCCAAGAAGCGAATGCCTCCAGAACCTGAAAAATGATATAAACATATGTAAAAGCAAATACAGAGTACAATCTTTCCCTTTTATATACCGCTGAAAAAACAAAGTAATGGAGGTAAACACAAAAACACGAATCGGCATAGCAAAAACAAAATCAGGGGTTAAGTTTAACCCAGCCAGCGAACTGCCCTGAAGAAGATTCCGAACATTTGCATATGTATAAAATCAAAAGCCAACAACTATTACTACCCCTCCCAATTATCACAATCTAGTTTCCTTATCCACTTGGCATCTTCCCTTTATTGGAAAGACAACTCCTTTTGATATCGCAAGAGAAATGAGCCGAGGGGATGACCTATGGTTTGATTCAAAGCTGTTCCTTCCAACGGTTTCCTCCAAAATATGGGCTTTACTTCGGTCGATAGAGCTTAAGTCGCTTGGTACTTATGTGGCCTTTTAACTATTGATACCAGATATTTGTTTTTCACACATAAATTCATCAGAGCGGCACATGAGATGCACAACTGTACATAAAATAGATAAAATTCTCAAAGAATTATGCTAAAAGCTGCCCACCTATATGTGCAAATAATCAACTGAACCTTCCATAGATGCCACAGACTACGTAATGCATACAGAGAGTACTGCCCCTAGCTATACTTATTTGTCCTGTTTGAGTATTTGCACATGATGGGTCTCATGTACAAGCTCTATTGCACTGCTTTGTGCATGGAAACCTTGGAAATGAAATTTTTGTTACACCAATAAGAATACTAGTTTGTTTAGATCAACAATTTTTTTCGTGATTCATTGCTTTGGAATAGAGCAGCGTTTATCACTTGTTTGCTTGGGCACTATTCAAAAAATTAAAGTTCGGGACATTTCATATGGATTAGAGAGTGGCCTTCAATGATTGCTTAGTTTCTTCCAATTTCTTGAGGATTCACGCTTTATAAGCTGTGAACTTGGCCATACACTGCATGGATGAATACAGAACAATTGGAAATTTAGGTCATGAAATATATGAATGAAGCTATTTGAGTGGGCGACAGTAAAATTTTGCATTTGAAGCGATGGTCCTAATTCAACACCAAATCTCCCCTTCCTTAACAGACCTCCAGCATGCCTTCAACGCTAGGAGAAGCCAGCTGAGAACATAGGAGGCTGCCACAAGAGAGGAAGAAATGTGAATTCGTATGGAGTTTCCATTTTTATTTCTCTTAGTCTTTTTCCCTTTGAGACTGAAAGGTCAACAAAACTAACTATCAAAACTAAAATCACCCTCCTCAAGAAAACTATAACCGTTCAGAACAGCTAGACGTAGTTTTCCTTCCCGCTTCGTATCGGGATTCCCACTCTAGGTCCAATCTCGGCACATCTCGGCCTGGGTAGGCCTTTCGATCGAAGCAAAGAAGCAAAAGAATCAACGGATAAATAACGATGAAATATTTCTCAGAGTAGCAAAATTTGGCATTTATATCAAGGAGCAGAATATAAAGCCTGCCACAACAAGAACATACCCACCTGTTCTTTGAGTTCGTCAATATTCAAGCAAGCTGTCAAGATGCCCAGAGCAACCTCCATTGTAGAAGCAAGTTCTTTTTCAAATTTCCTGCGTCTATCAGGACGAGCAGCTATCTTGTAGTTGAAAACTTCCTGAATTGGATGACAAGATAGTTTTTACAAATTCTATAATCATATCATTGCAGAGCTCTGCACATATACTGGTTGTAAATTACGATACCAGTGCATTATGTGAAACAAATGCATGACATATAACCTGTGCAGTACCGACAACAAATGCAATTTAACCGTTCCTTTGCATTTGACATGCGATGAATGCCAGAATTTTCAAGGTCCAGACTGTGTAAAGTTTCCCCACAATAGAGCGACTTAATTTGGTCTAGGTTAAAGTGGATATTTCTTTATAGGGCTTGCTTCAAGGTTCGAACCCATGAGATATTTGTTTAGGCTAGACATATCTGTCATATACTCTTTTGTATTTGAATATATTCTGTTTGGTTCTTTTTTCTCTTCACATTGATGAAACTCCAACTATTTTCCTTTTTTCTTCAACAGTAGAGATAGAGAGAGAAAAGAGGAGGAAGAAATTTTTAAACAAATCAATTTGCATTTACCTCAGGCAAAACTCTGAGTAGCTCCAGGAAACTAGGTACAAATTCTGGATGAGAATTCATCTCATCTCTAAGCCAATTCACAATACCTCCATCTCCCCAATCTTCTGCGGGGACATGAACAGCTAGGGCAGCTACAGCAAGGCTAATCTACAAAGCAATACATATTAGCACGCCATCATCTTTTTAACGATTAACTCTTGTGTAATTGGGTGTGGGTGAGCACAAACGTGGACACGCTTTATTCAAAGTTCCAGGAATACCTGGGTTCTAACTTTAGGGGTGCCCTTGTGGAATGTCTTCAATAAGTTCTGCATTTAAACCATTTCAACCGATCAAAAATAAGAACTCATAACTAACATAATTTTGCAAGCAAGGAACAAAAAAAAAAATTTACCCACTGCATACTTACTGAGAAGATAATAGTGAAAAACCCAACATTGTATAACTTCTCATTCCCAAGCATAAAACAGAAACATAATTTTGAAACTCAACAATGATTTGTCTTGCCTAATCAGAAATCCTAAAACCTTAACAATATCATCAATCATCATTATGCAAAGAACGAATTGCTCTTACATTGTAAAAATAAATATCTTTCCGCAGTGAAGATACCAAATAGTACGAGCGACCCAGCGAGCACTTTGGTGCACGATATAGGGTCAGGGATCCCTTACAACACAGCAGGATATTTGGGGTATGACTCCATGATCGGCTGGTGTCCGCATGCTCGACACGCGAGCACAATAGCGTGGAACCTCTCAGCGATATGGGGAAGGAGAATTCCTTCCCGAGCGCGAGGAGAGCACAATATCACGGCGACTAGGAGGAAACCTCCAGGCCTCGATCATGTACGAAATATAGCGAGCATATCGAGCATAATCATCAACTTGGTCTTACACGAGACATTGAGAGCAGACGGACCATCCTAGACATACGCGAGCAAATACTGCTCGAGATATCGTGTCCAGCAAGGAGAGAATCTTCCCATCCTATCAAAAGATCACAAGATATCCAATCCTATTATAACTCTGATTGAGTTACCAAATTGAAGAGCAATCAGAATCCTTACCAAACCCTACTTCCTCCAGATAAGGAACGCACCCACAAATTAAGGAAACCCTAGGAAATGGACTCCTCAAGCTCCTATAAATATAAGCCCTACCCCGTAGGCACAAGGTACACAACATTTTGCCCCTAAACTCTCCCGTTAATCCTCTTGTTTTCATAACTGGACTTGAGTCTGATACTCACGCCGGAGCGGTTTAGCAGGGCCACCCCCCTGCTCCGTAACGGTGTCTCTTTGTCTTGCAGGTTCTGTAGCCGCCGTGACCGCCAACCGTCGTCGCCTAGCTTGCCGGAAAAAGTGTGCATCATCATGCAGTTTCCACTTATAACAAAACAGTGTTCAAATCATCGGCATGTCCAACTTTGTCTATACATGCTCATAAGAATAGTATGCAAGTTCTATGGCTATGCAGTTCACAAGTGAATCTATAAATACAAAGGATTTCCACCTCTGCCTCGATTGATGAACAAGCAAATCGACACCAGAGATGGAAGCCATGGATCCCTAGTTAAGCAATCATATCAGATGGTACAATGAACCAACTTGGGATTTCCTTGCACAACAAAATTTTAACCTAAAACATGACTAAAACGAAAAGAGTTAAATGCTCACATTCAGGGAATCCCTCAGGGGACGAAAAGCTTCGGAAGGTAATTCTTCAAAATCGCGCTGCACCTATCAAACCAACAGAGAAACAAAGATGACCAAAACGGAAGTTAGCATGCTAATTTACTCGAGAAGATCGAATAACTACCTTGCTTCTGAGGGTTTGAGAGCAAAATATTAGAGTCTCTTGATTGCTACTAGCATCGTGAAGCAAATTATCAGAGACCTGTACAGGAGGGACAAACGTGTTAGCAAGTCACTTCACTATTTGAAACCTTTGAAAAGTCGATCATAATTCAAAAAGGAATGCCATATGATCCAAAATTTAAAAGGAAGATACTTGCAGTAGTTGCATCAGAATGTTTATGAGAAAATCGAGAGTGAAAATCCCGAGATATATTAGTATTTGGCAACTTTGCGATCATCTTATCCCCAACCCCACCCTCAAAAAGAAGGACGCGATGTAGCTCCTTCCAGCATTATGAATAACCAACAACGAGCATGTAGCCAATCATGTAATAAGAAAGTACCCAGATTGAACCCACGCTGAGGATTCCATACTGAATTTCTTTTCTAACTCGACCACTAATCCTGGAATTTACTCAATTATCTACATTGAGTCGCCACTTCCAATGATTCAACTACGGTTAACATGCTTTCTAATCCTCACCTAGGCAATACCCTCTGAGAGGTTTCCATCACCCCTATAATAATTCACTTACACAATCTTGAAAAAGAGCCAATCTTGTTGAACTTCACCCAGGAAAGCTAATCCAGGGATTTACTTGGAGAAGTTTCCATTACCCTCAGAGAAGTTTCCATTACCCCTATAATAATTCCAGAACATGTTTAGCGTCATCAACCCATCCGGACTACCATGTCTAGAACTGGCGAATACTATTAAAGAAGCTAAAATAGTCTAAATGTCAGTCTTCCAATTTGAGAATAAAATAGCTGCTTCAAAGTCTCTTCTTTTACTTCTCCTTAAGTCTGATTAGCTCTGCCAAACTTATCATGAGTTGGTAACAGATGTGGGTGCCGTACATCCACCAAATTAAGTTCGAACTGAGCTAAAATCATCGCAGAATCAAAAACCTAGCACTCAAAAAATCAAATTGTTCACCTTGCATTTGAGATAATACACAAAGTAAGCCAGAACGAATAACAACTTCACTTCTACTGAACCACAACATCAAATTCAACTACAAAGGGATAAACTGAAATAGGGCAGGAGTAGGAGCAGGGAAAGGGAGTGAACCTGCCAAGCATCGATGGTGCGCTGGAAATCTTGAAGCCAGCGATCGGCTTGCAATCTAACGGCATCGTCTGGGTGATGATACAGTGCGTTTAGGGCTTCTTTCACTGTGTCCTCTAGGGCCATGGTTTTCCCCAAATCTGGGATTGAAAATTTCAAACTCGAAACGTATAGGTATGGATTGTGTAAAATAGAATACAAAAAGATGGATTTTTTTAATCGCTAGTACTGTATAATTTCCTGCAGTAATTCAAATTTTAATCTTTTTCGCACTCTCTCGCTATCAATCGATGATGTATTAAAGTTTTTTGGACAGTATGATTTTGGCGCCCCCTACAACCTCAGTTCTCAGGGGTTTACGATTTCATCGCAGCTGGCAAACTGCGTGACACATCACAGCCGTCCGATCTTATCTTTTGAAGAGACTACTCCAACTAAACAATTTTGTTTTAATGCATAAGATTGATTGTCAAAAGGGGGAATATTCAAATTTGTAATGAACATCTTTATAATCTTTGCTCACCTTGTGAATCAAATTTAGTATACATCTTTTTCAAAGGATTTTAAATTGCTCTCAAATTCTATCAAATGGTTCAATACTTCTCTTTTTCAAATATAGTGTATCTCTTGGTCAAATAATATTTCAATGTACTTATTAAAACTTGTGATCAAATTTACATCATCGTCAATTATATTAAATTATAATTTTTTATATATATTTGGGATGAAAATAATTCGTAGATTGACATGAAAATATAAAAAAGACAAAAAAAATTACATAAACGATTTGTCGAACTCATCATCAAATGGATGCTTTGGGTGCGTTTGGATGGGTGATTTATTGATTTGGTTTTTGAGATTTTGTAATGATTAAAGTAAACAGTAAGAGAGAGATAAAGAGAAAAAGTGAGAGACCAATGAAAGAGAAAAATCAAAAATCAAAAAATTTTGGTGAAAATCACCCAAAAAAACACAACCTTTATGTCTCCCCTCACACATAAAATGATTTGCTAATGGGTGATTAATAATCACGTTACATTCATATTTTGAATAACGATTTAAGTTTTTTTTTTTTAACTGTTCATTGCAATTCTCACCGAATGATTCAGCAAACATTAAGGTCAACAAAGTTTCCCGTGTGTCATACAAAAATCATGAATATAGAACTAATTGAATTCAAATGTTGACTACTCCCTATAGTGTAGTACTTTCCTCCTGTGTTTTTAAACCAGATAATCTACTACAATATATAATGAACAAAATACTGAAAATACGATTTCACAATTTTGATCAAAAATCCACTACGATACTATTTACAATGACTAAAGTTTGAAAGTTCGTTCCACTGTAATAGTTGTCCACTATCGAGCATTTGCATAAATAAGGCACCTCAAGTCGTCAAAAAAATTATAAATATAATGATATATATATATATATGACAACCTCATGAACTATGCCTATTTCCTCAATATATTCTACATGAGATTAGGGTTTTCATATAATGGTTCCAACAATTTTTTTTGTATATTATACAAGTAGATCATCGGCCAGCACGAATTAATAAAATTTCACTTGCTCATATACGTTTTAACATCTGATTTTGTATACGACGAGACATGAATAATTTAGTGCTCATACAAAATATAGATATATGTTGTGAATAGATTCCTGTTGGATTGATGAACAACATGATTAGACATAATCGTAGGGAGAAAAGACGTAAAGTAAAGAACACAAAGTTTAGGAAGAGAGGGTGGAGCCGTATTCTCATTCGTTTGATGGGGGAATCCCTATCAATAAATAGGGAGCCCTAGGGTTACAAGTTATACATCAAACCCTGTACTATGGTGTTTATCTAGAAATAGTCATCCAACTTTACAACACTCCCCCTTGGATATTTCTAGTTGAGTAATTATTGTGCACTACGTGTTGCCTCGTTAAAACCTTTCGTGGAAAAACTCAGTGGAAAAAATAACTACGGTAAGAAAAAAGAGTACAACGCACAATCTTTCCAATCAGCATCATGTTGTCTCGTTAAAACCTTGCCAGGTAACGAAAACCATTGGGAAAAATAAACCCTAGGTCGAAGGGAAAAGAGTACAACATAGGTAATGAGTAATCTCTCGGATAGCTCGTGAGTATCTTCAGAATATGGAACATACAACGGGACGTTCCCCTTTACAGTCGTATGGGCCGCGAGTATCTGTCGACACTCAGTGGGTATCTACGGGATACGAGACATCGACAGGATGCTCCCCCTCAAGCAGGGGGAGGAGAGCTTAAAAGCTTCAATCGACTGGATAATGAACTTTAGTTCATATCTTAATAGTGCTGATCAGAGAAAGCAGAGTAATGTGTC
>JAOTQG010141862.1:0-30269 GCA_025631175.1 Iris virginica
TACATATATCACACTCCTTTAATTTTACTTTCCATCTACTACCCCTATACCTATACACTCACATAAATCAATTCAAAATTTTCACATCACATTCTCTCTCCTCTTTTATTAATTTTCTCCTCATATTCAAATCATTCACATCACATTTAAATATTATAAATTACATTCAACCTTTCACATCCAAGTGTAAAATAGACTTTTAAGCAAAAAAACTCATCTACTCCATCTCATATTTTAAACAGTACCATCTATTACCATATCGAACCAAATTGGACTTGTGATCTGACCATAAGTATTTTTTTCTTTTTATTTTTAAATCATTATAAATAGCAAATGTGTAACTTTCACGATTTTTTAATAATTTAAAGAAAAAGAGATAAAAGGGTACAATTTATTCGCAAATTCTTATAGTCGTACCATTAGCACAAACTACATAAATTTTTTTTTTAAAAAAATATTACACTGGCATAGCATAGCGAAACACTTTTAGTGGCTAATGGATCGCCTCAACATATTCCCCGATGCCTTTCTGTAGAATTTTGCATACAAAAAATTTGGATGCCACGGAGTACATTGCTTGTAACACAGAATCCCGTTTCTGTGGCTGCCAAAACTCCTCTACATTTCTCTCTCTTCTATCCTGTCACAATTAACAAGAAATTCACTATCAGAGTTTAGTGTGTAAATTCCTCAATGACAAGTACAACCCAACAACCTTCTTTGAGTCAAGAATCCCATACCACTAATGGGTTCAGTTTCGTTTCCAGAGATAGTCGCTTAGCAATTGATTCTTCATATGGGTACTCTTCATTTCTATCCAACTGCAGCAATTTCCCTTGCAAAAACTATTCCAAGGTTTCAGCCTCACTGGGTTTGACTCGTTGTAGCGCCAGAGTCGCTTCTTCTTCTTCTTCGCGTATTGTAAAGTTTTTCAATGAGTTTAATGGGTTCATTAAGTTTCACTGTGATAAAATCCCACTTGGGTTTGCTAACATCAACTGTAGCGGTGGCGCTGGCGGCTTTTTTGCGGACGAGAAAGACACGATTTTGCCCTCCAATTGTGTTGTCGACGAGTCCAATGGCAAGAAAAAGGTTCTCATTCTCATGAGCGATACTGGTGGGGGCCACCGCGCCTCCGCCGAAGCCATTAAGTACGCCTTTAACCAAGAATTTGGTGATGAATATCAGGTCAGTTTTTTTTTTTAATTATTTATTTCTGGTTGATGGATTTAATTTTTATTTTAATTAGTTGATCACTCGAGCAAGGTGATATATATATATATATATATATTGTAAACGTGGATTGTGGTCTGCAAATACCGAAATTATTTGGTAGGTCTATCACACACCAGTCACCACCATGTTCCGTCAAATTTGCCGGTACATGGGGACATCGTCCAATAGAAAAAACCAACCACTTCTCTAGGGGTATTTATGCAACTCTTCGCATCCACTACCCCAAGTGTTTGAATCCTGTTAGCGAGTTACACCTCCTCACCATCACCTTGATAATGTTGTGTGACAGACCTGTGGATTAATTTCTCAATACAGGTTTGGGAGAGAAAATTGAATGTATTGTAGGTAACATTATTTGTATAATAAAAATTTGGCTTACTGTAACCATTTATTCAACAAGCTCATCCATGAATTGTTTTCCTCGTTACGATCAACAAGCATCATATTTACAGTCATATTCCAATTCACTTCATACTCGCATCAAAAATCAAAGTACAGTGAGCAGTATGGCTGTAAATTTGAAGTTGAGTGTTCAGATTGAATAAAAGAATTCATGAGTGACATAGTTGAGTAAATTTTATTCAACAAAGTTCAATGACCAATTTGTTATGTAATCGAAGAAATTACTCTAAGCATTTTGTGAAGAATGTAATAATGCGTACCATGTTTTGATGCTTCCTCAAGATTTATATGCCACGGACATTACTCTAGTAATCATTTTTTTCTGCTTCCTTAAAGAATGTACATTGCAGGTGTTTGTTACTGACTTGTGGACCGAACATACGCCTTGGCCATTCAATCAGTTACCCAGAAGTTACAACTTTTTGGTTAAACATGGGACTTTGTGGAGAATGACCTATTATGCATCTGCTCCTCGTGTGGTGCACCAATCCAATTTTGCAGCAACATCTGCATTTATAGCTCGGTGATGGCTCTTTCCGTCTCTTTCTGCCACTTTACTCGATGTTCATTGTCTCTGCCTTGACACTTGATTCACACTACGTTTATGGTCAGCTGCCTCTTGGTGCTTGTTTATTTATGAAACAGACCCCCCCCCCCCTTTCCCTGCACGTTTAAAACTGCATTGCGAATTGAATCTGCATAGGTTCATTTTTGAGCTCTTTTGGTCACACTGCTTTCGGAAGAGAGTTATAGGCATCCGTGTATTACTATGAATTGCATATTTGAAAGTATGCCATTTTCAGATTGACGTCTATCCCTTTGTGATGCATTAATGTTATGGTATCTTATAATAGAGAAGGCAGCATTATCGGTCACACTGTTGACTATGCTATCTTCTGCAAATTTGATATTAGGTGGGAGATTATTTTAGAACCTAACGAGTGGCTTTCCATGGACTCTTTTTACATGCCCACCTTATTTTCTGCTTAAGCCCTCAAACTGGGCAGTTAGCATTTGCCATAATTGAACAATATAAATGGTGTGGTAGGGGAGTTCCTTTTTACGAGGACTTGTACATTCCAGATAAGCATACATGTGCGGTCAGTGAAATTGGTGGCGAGCTTCCTCATTTGTTGATTGCTGTTCTTCATAATTCAAACATTACTTTTTCCCTACTCTATGTTAAGGAAGCATTGCTTTGTCCATGAACCCTAAAAAGTGTTTGTTCTCAATGGTCTCCAACCTGTTTTTCCTTTGACAGTTTGCTTACTCCCACTGCAAATCAACTTGTACAGTGGGATGACATCCCCTCATAGCTCCTAATGATGAGAAGCTAATTGCCCTCAAAAGTTATTGGAGTTAGAAGCATGGCCTTCCTATGAGATGAAAAGGCTTTCCAGTTTGTTGAGGCTTAGGGGAAATGGGCAATTGTGTTAACTCTCTTAATTATGATGGATATTAAAATCGTAAATAAATGGCACGCTTGACTCCTTCTTTCAGTATATTAATTTATAAGATTGCTGAGGAGTATGAGTTCTCATTGTTATGATGCCTCGCACAAAGAGAGTTTCTCCATCCACGTGATGGTTCTTTGTTAAAGGTTTTGGAGTGGTGTGAACATTGTTATCCTGCTGAATATTTATCTTTGAAGATGCGATAACATTTGTGCTCTAAATTTGACTTAAGTAGCAATGACATTTTTGTGTCCAGTGCCATACCAAGATAATTTGATCTTATGAACACATGGTTAAACGATCAGTATTATGTTCTTAGTATCTGATGATATGGGGGGGTAGAATTCTGGGAGCATAGTGACAGCCGGTACTGTAAATGTATATGTGCTGCTATATGATGTGCATTTAAAGAATATTAAATTGGGAAGGGCTAAAGATTAGATGATGGAGCTTTTTAGTAATTTTCTAATAGGATCATAATGGTGAAAGTTTTAAATCGAGCAAATGTTTTAATACCTATTATAAACTAAAGTTCGTCACTTGTGAAAGATTGGGGTAATGTGAATAGGGAAGGCCTTAAGCTGATGATTTATAGGAGAGAGTGATTTGGTGGTGACTAGAGGTGAACATAATTTTCATCTAATTCAGTGGGATCCTTGAAGGTCATTGGAGTAGGTAACCTGAGTTCTAGACTTTGTGTTTGTGAAAAGGATGAGCCTTGCTGTATAGCAAAATTGCCCTTCCTACAGCGGTCAAATTAAGGGAAACACCTCTCTGCTTGCTAGGGTTACGCTTGACAGTAGATCCCTTTCCAAATCCCGCAATGGTGGGAGCTTCGTGCACTATATAGTAACTAGAGACACAAAAGGGGTGTTTAATAGAGAAATGAGCTACTAGTAAAGTAGAAATGGTGTGTGTTAGAACAGTGAGGAGTTGTAGTTGAAATACTAGTTGGCTTGGGGTGTGGAGCCATGTGCCTCTTAGAAATCCCAAATAGACAAGTTGGAACGCTGGACAATCCTTACCTAAAATGCCTCTGGCCCTCTGCTATGCTGTTGCAAATCGAATGTTAATATATTACAGGCTTAAATGTTTTTCTTCTTTCAGAAGGCATTCCCACTCCTCATGCTTGCTTCCCAACAGGTTCACTATATATATATTTTTTGGGAACCACCACTTGTTCAAGCCCGCTGAGATGTAGTCCCTCTTACCCAAAGTAAGAGTTCCTTTTTGAATGACACATTGTTTTAGGAGGGTACTTAACTTTTAAAATATGTGGTTATAAGGATATTGAATGTGGGTCCATGAAAAATATGTGGCTACAATCCTTTCTCTAATGTCTAATGAGGAACAATTCCATAGAGGACAATTATTTTGGGACATCCCAAACAGAAATAGGGGACTCTATTTTGGGACGGATGGAGTATCATTCTTTGAGATGCAATTATGCACTGACATTGTATATGTTCGCTGTTTGCTGAACCATATCATGAACCATGTCTTGAGCCTGGCTTTGGGCAGGGTCATAAGCACATGCTTCTAAAACTCGTGAAGACTCCACATACTTCTTTTTTTTCCAAGAGACCAAATAGTCCTAACCATTGCTTCTGTACGATTTGCACGGAGAAGTAGGAACCCATGCACTTCATATACCTTTCTCCCCAGAAGCTGCTTCAGGCTCTAGTTGTAGCTCTGCTGCAGTGCTACAACTTGCACAAAATCCATCCATTACTTCACAGGAATGGTTTCAAGTGTGTAGATTGGTAAGGAGCTGTTCGAGCTTCGAGTTCGAGATCTAGGAATGCAGCTGCGTTAAAACTTGGTAGCAAGAGCTTCACCGTTTGTAGTCCCACCTGGCTTGAATCTGGATTAGTTGGTGGCCAATGAGGTGAACAAATGCTGGACAGTTAAGACCCAAAAAAAAGGACGTTTTTTTCTTCTTCCTGGAATATGTGTGCATTCTACAGCATAATTGGATTGAGCAGGGTTAGTTCCCATTAAGATCCTATTGTAACTTGTCTTCAAATGTTGAGGTTGATACTTGTTCTAGAGACTCTATGTTCAGGTACTTGTTAATGTCTTCGATGGGGATTCTTGATCAAAACTCAAGTACTCATAACTCTTAGGTCATAGTGAAGTTAGTTGATCACGTGTTAGGACAAAGCTTATAGTATACTGGGTGAGCAATGTCAAAGGTTGTGTTGTTAATATTCTAGATTTGAGGGTTTAAGTGCTTACCTTTTCCCTCGGTATCAATGAAATGATCAAACAGAAAGATAACCTCCACTGGTAATCATGCCAAGTAAATTTGTTGATTTAATGATATTCGTAGTCCATATGTTATCTCATTTTTATATGCTACTTATTAATTTTTACTTTGATCAAGATTATACGGCAACCGAGTAAAATGATATAACTTACAAGAGGTTACTAGTCACTCCCTTCGTTCCAAAATAAGTATCCCGTTTTAATGGAAACGTCTTTGCGAATGAATTTGGCTTTATAGATGTGTGGTTAGGAAAAGCTTGATAGTGGGTCCTAGAAAGATGTGTGGCTATACTCCTTTCTTTTAACTCTAAAAGAGGAAAATTTTCAAAGTGGGCCCTTATTTTGGAACAACCCAAAATGGAATAGTGGACACTTAAATTGGAACAAAGAATGATAGCATGTACTCATAGTAATGTCCATTGCCACCAAAAATGATTTGCCTACCTACTTGGTAAAGGTCGTGTAAAGATACAAACTGACAACTTTTTGTCTCTCTACGTGATTAGCTTTATTTTCCTCTCTAGGCATGTGGTCGGTCTCATATTCTCCATGTTTGGATCTAATCTACAATTTGTTATCTTTTGTCTTAGTTTTAACATACTGCTTCTACTCCCTTGTGTGTGTGTGTGTGTGTGTTTTTTTTTTTTTTAATTATTTTTTTTAAAATTTGGAGAATGCTGCTGCCCCTGCTGAATATCAGTGCTACAAGTTTCTGAATATTGTCTTTTTTACTTCTGGGAGTTGTGAGAGAAGGAAAAGAAAGCAATTTAAAAAGTGGCTGTGGGATAGGGATGCTACTTATGGACTGCTACGTCCAGCTGTCTTGCTTGTTTTGTGAGTCTCAAAAGGGTGATCCATCAGAGTAAGCTGATTAAAGAGTTACAGACCCATATTACTTTGTTGTTAGGAATGCTCATTGTTGCCTTGCCTAGTTCTTAACCATTTCCATTGGTGTTTAGACTCTTTTATATCAGTGATTTGTTCTCTTTCGTGTTCAGTCACTTGCTAATGACTAGGTTCATTCTCTTTTATATATCATGCAATTGATTTACATGTTATTGCTCTCTTCTGTTTTTTTTTCGATAACCAGTATAACACTTCAGCTCTAATTTCCTTCTCTTCTTTTGAGTATCATTGTTCAAATTTGTAATATTCATTACCTTACTTATCATATATTTGTTCTGGCTTTATGATTCATGTTTTGCCATCTAACTCCGTCTTCATGTATTCCACAGAGAAGTAGCCAAAGGCCTAATGAAATACCAGCCAGATATAATTATCAGTGTACATCCTCTTATGCAGCATGTTCCGCTTCGGATATTGAGGTCAAGGGGCCTTTTGGAAAAAATTGTGTTTACCACTGTTGTGACAGATTTAAGCACTTGCCATCCTACATGGTATGTTATTCCCTTGTGATGTTTTTGCCTATGGCGCTGTTCTAAGTGTTAATCTGATCCTCTAATTCATTTCTTATCTGAAGGTTTCATAAGCTTGTAACAAGATGCTATTGCCCAACAGATGAGGTGGCAAAACGGGCATTGAAAGCTGGTCTGAAGCCTTCCCAGATTAAAGTTTATGGTCTTCCTGTGCGACCTTCATTTGTTAAGCCTGTTCGGCCAAAGGTTTACAACCTTTCTTGATTGGCAATTGAAACTCTCTGGCGCTTTTACATATATGCTTAGTTTAGTTGCATTAAATCGTATATAGTAACGAAAACATTCGAGTGAGTTGTTGCTAGATAAGAGAAAAAAAAATTACTAGAACTCATTCTGTATCCCAAAAAATGACCGAATGAGATTGACTGATGCAGTTCAAGTGTGCCTCTTCACAATCATTTTTTTTCGCGCTGGCTTCATAAATCCTGCTCTGTAACTCTAAAAACTACTTACAGGGTATGCCTTTGAACCATATGCCTAAATTCGTTTGTCTTCAGATATTGTTACTAGATTGATCTTTTGTACATAATAATTCTTTTAACCATATTCATTTATAAACATTGATCCTGAAATGTAAAAAATAAGCTATAGAAGACCCGCTGATTCCTCTTCCGTGTTCTTCTAGATTAATTTGTGATCCCAGCTACTGACGAACTGTGATGCAATTATTAGTATCAAATTTAAACCCTCCTTACAAATGGAAAGGAAAAAGTGTGTCCATCTTCTATTTATACTTGTCACCTTTATCTTTCAATTATTCTTGTGTTTAATTACTTTTTATGAATTTTTTGTGTTTCGGGCTCTTCCTTTTAGCAAAGGGCTGAGCTATGCATTTTCTTTGCATCACTGTCTGTATGTTAACTGTTTCAGAATGTATTCAACTGTTTCAGCATGTTTCTTCTTTTCAATAACTAGGATGAGTTGAGAAGGGAGCTTGGTATGGATGAGGAACTTCCAGCAGTGTTGCTGATGGGTGGTGGGGAAGGGATGGGTCCCATTGAGGCAACTGCAAAGGCTCTTGGAAATGTCTTATATGATGAGAATCTTGGGGAGCCAATAGGTCAAGTGTTAGTGATTTGCGGTCGCAACAAAAAGCTTGCCAACAGATTGCTTTCAGTTAATTGGAAGATTCCTATCCAGGTATTTGATTGTTTATGTGGTTCTAATAGTTGCAGAGGTCATAGTTTTTTCCTCTTTGTTGTATAAATGTGGAACAGTTTTCTTTTGCTTTCTAAGGAGTGATTCTTTTGGTAGAGAACAGATTTTATCATTGAGGGAATTTTCGTGATATTGTGTTCCATGTTATATAAGCTCTTAGGCCCAACCAGTTTAGGTCAAGTAATCTTTTTCATTTTTTTCATTTTCTTTTCTGTCATCTCTCGCCATGATCTAGGCGACACAGTTCTATTGATGCTGGTATTGATTTGTAACCTCTATGTGTTTAAGTAGGTTGTAACTTGTTCAACGGTATTCACTAGTATATAGAGGTTAGGTTACATAAACAACACAAGATTCCTAAGTCCTTGAAATAGATGACAGATCACAGAATCCTCAATCGGAGCAGGATTTGAACTCACTAAACAAAGACATCTAGCCCGCCACACAACTGGGCAATGGAAAAATAAATGCTCATGAGTTCTCATTTGACAATATCGGCCTTAATTTTCGGCTTCGCTAAGCATAAACATGGGCCACTGTTGATGGGCATTTAAGGCAATGACACGCTTTCAACCCTTCTCTGAAATTTACATGCATAGTCAAAGTGTCCCTCTTGAAGTGGGACAGAGGGAGTAATAATTAAGGGCATTAT
The DNA here is from genome assembly GCA_025631175.1 of Iris virginica. Lineage (NCBI taxonomy): Eukaryota > Viridiplantae > Streptophyta > Magnoliopsida > Asparagales > Iridaceae > Iris > Iris virginica. The sequence goes on from JAOTQG010141862.1 coordinate 8,607, forward strand.
TATATTTCTGATATGTGCATAAATACTGTTGCTGTACTAATTTAGGGCATAGGCTTCTCTGTATACTATTCTCTCTTTTCATCTCTCTGTCTCTCTGTATTCTCAATTGGCAGCTTACCCCCGTCCAAAGAAGTAGTCGGTACAATTGAACTTTGATTCCTTTCTTAGTTTGACAAGATCACGAGAAACTGCAAATTAACTCATCTTTCCTCCCTAGACTTCCATTTTATAAATATTCGAAGCACTTGTTTAGCCCACTAAATCTGCCACTTGATTCGTGAATTCTAAGCTCACGCTTTCTCATTGAATGCCCTTTAAATTGTTGTGTATCTTTAACAACACATGTTACACATTTACGCAAAATTTCTGTAGGTTGGTGACCTCTCTCTCTCTCTAGTTTTCTTTGTACTAAGAAGACACACAAAATAAACTCTTTGGTGTAAAATTATGCATGCTCTTAAGCGCTGGAATTAAATACTGAATTGGCTCTGAATGAAGTTGTGTATTTTTTTTTCAGGTCAAGGGCTTTGTCACGAAAATGGAGGATTGCATGGGCGCTTGTGATTGCATTATCACCAAGGTAAGTGACTGATACTTTAATGTCAAACCATTCCTCCTTTCTTTTTATATATTCGTTTTCTGTTTCGCTGAAGAAGAATACATCAACAATTTTTTGCCTGAGAAAAGTTTGTTTTTTGAAGGCTGGTCCGGGGACAATTGCTGAGGCTATGATCCGAGGTCTTCCCATAATTCTGAATGATTACATTGCTGGGCAGGTAATATTCATATCTATCTTTTTTTCTTAAACTTTAAAATCTTGGAATTTTGAGTATTCTGGCACAATTATGTTTTGCAAATTTACTCATCTTTCCTTTTCTTGTAAAATGTCTTCCTTTACTGGTCTGGTATTTTTTTGGAACTTACTGTAAGATATGCTCATTAGAACTTTTAGCGTACAAATGATTATGAACTTGAAATCAAAGTTCTATTTTGGTCTTTTTATCTTCATGAAATTCTATCATTTTGCCCCCGAATGCGAAAGACGTTGGTGAGAAAAAGATAGCTTTTCCAGGATGACGTGCTTTATTTTTTACTTTTTATGGAACAGTATGCTACTGCTGAAACACGAAAGAATTGGAATCTCAGATCAATAAGTTATGTAGAATACTCTCCTTTGATAAACTAGACAAGATTGACTTTATAAGAACAAATAAAGAGAAAACAACTTAAAAATGAGTTTTTAAAGAGAATTGAGGCTCTAGATATGGGAATTCTTTCCATATGTACTAAGCTGATTAAAGTTCATTTTACCTCATATATTTCTCAACAATGTTCTATCAAATCAGGGTTGGTGTAGGTATTTAGATAACAGAAAAAGGGGTTTCCAATGAATGGGGCAAGAATTATGTCATTCTGCTTTTCATAAATGTGTATTCTTCTGCTCATGCTATATTAAATTATTAATTATTCTTGTAATTAGAGTATCTAACAGCTCCATTGCTTACCCGTTCATGGTTCATTTGTTCTATGTTGTTTACCAAAGCATAATTAACTGGGAAACTTTTTAAACCTCCTCGCTCTCTTTTTCATCGTACCTGAACAATGATTTGGTGCCTCAATCCTGTATTCCGTACACCACCCCAGGCACGTGTAGGAACTCCCTGCTTATTTCTCACCAGAAATAGGTATAGGTGTGATACCCTTGGCTCATCATTAACTTCCCGTGGCAGGGGCGATAGACACATACCAGTGATGTCCTAGTATTGACTCGAATATTCTTAATGTTCATAAGGAGCTGATTAATTTTGGATCCTTATCGGCCTACGAATTATGGAATGTAAAGGTATTACTTAAGTTGTAAGTTGTATAAGGATCTGGTAAAAAGCACATTTATTAAAAGAACATTTTCATATGACCTTTCGCTTAACTCTATGACCCATTCCCACCAACTTCTTAAACTACCACCTTACCGGTGACTGAAAAAACCTAGTAGCCTATTAGTGTAATAAACCTTACAATAAGCATCAACTGTTAAAAATAACTGGACCGATCAAGGTCTTTGATAGGAAGTTTCCTGTGCTCTCAACTATACTTTCTCTTGACACTTTTATGTTCTGCATGGTTCCCCACTGGTTGGAGAAAACTCAATCTTGGAGTTTGAATTTTGGAAGCTTGTTTATCAGCAAAATTCCTAACAGACATCAATGGGATTTTGCAAAGGCTTGAAGTTGAATTGCCGAGAATCTATTGCCTTCACGCATGGAGGAGAAGGTTGAAGGCTAATGTACTTTCAATGGCTTTTTGAGTCAACTTTAGTTCACTTTGAGCATGTCAAAAAGGTATCAGAAAGTAGTGAGTCATTCCTCCCCCCAACGGTGGGAAATGTGACCAGAACTGCCCTCTTCCACTGAAAAAGAAAACGGCACGAGTGGAAACAAAAGAACCATTTTTAGGCAACTATCGCTTCTGTTTTGTGAACATTCATTTTGGTTATTAGGAATCTCTTTGAAGCTTGCTATGTATCCAGTGCAACATGTTCAAACATATACTCCCCTCTGTTCCACTCAAAGAATCCTATTTTGTCAACTTACAAAAATTTTGAATTTCCAAATTTATTCTTATTGCATAAATCCTGGAGTTGGAATGTTTTCATCCTTGAAAATAAGGGTATATATAAGATATTATATTTCCTAAATTGTTTTTCATTCATCGATTACTTAAGCGAAACACAAGGAGTATGTTGCATAAAAAAATTGGTTTTGCAGGAAGCTGGGAATGTGCCATACGTGGTGGAAAATGGATGTGGGAAGTTTTCCAAGTCGCCAAAAGAAATAGCCAACATTGTTTCGCAGTGGTTTGGACCAAAAGCATGTGAGCTCAAGGCAATGTCAAATAATGCCCTGAGGCTTGCACGGCCCGACTCGGTATTCAAAATCGTACAAGATCTTCATGAGTTAGTTAGGCAGAGAGGCTATCAACCTCAGTATACTTCCAACTTAAATTTGCGGCCTTAACCTGGAATAACTCAGTATAATGTGTATATTTCAACGAAATTGACCTGAAGGCCGCTTATCAAATTTTGCCTTCCAGTAGTATTTATCAATCACCGTCGACGTGGATTTTACGTGCTTTTGTAGGTTGTACCTTGCTTTGGTAATAGGAAGAGGTGAGGAAATCTATTTGAGGCTTAGGCTGAGTTTGGGATATCTTTCTTAATTATTCAGGAATTCAATCTTCAAATTGAATTTTGTAAAAGTGATTATTTTGTTGGAATCAGTTTAGTTATGTTGGATACAGCATGCCCAAAATGTATTTATGGAAAACAAATATCAAGTATACACCTAGTTCATGATCACATAGTTTTCTTATGTAATCTGTACTGTATTTCATTTTTATGATACTGGAATTATTCTTGGCCCCAAGGTGATAGTAAGACTCAAATAACTCTACTGTTGATGAGACAGCAATTGTTCTTTTTTTTTCTCTGTTTCCTTTTAAAAATTGACTGAAGATATAATATAATACTGGGTTGTGGAAATCATATTAGTTGATGAATGTCAAAAATACAATTGTATTTGTTTTATCATCATAAACTAACTACATCCTAAAATTTTAAGGCATTTTTTTTTTATTTTCATAGTGAATTGACTAAGTTTTCAAAGCATTTATTGGTTGATAAATAAATCATATCTTAAATCACTACATTCATGAAAGTTAAAAACTTAACATCCGGTAGTGTAAAGAAAATATTTGAAGCCGAAAAAAATAGTATAAAAAAATAGTACAATAGCAAAACTACAGACAACCTGTATTATAATGTCATATTTTATAGGGTTTTTCATAGTTAAATAATAATTTATCGGTTAAAATATTAATAATTATCAATATTAAGAATAATCAAAATTATTAATTACTACCCATTAACAATTAGAAATTTACTAATAATAATAATTAAATAATGAAATAGCAATTTCAGTACATTGTAATTAAAATGAGTAGCAGTGAGAAAATATTGTGGAGTATGGAAAAATATGGAAAAAATACTATTTAAGAGTTATGTGAATAAAAAAAGAGGGATTTTTTTTTCGAGTTCTTATCTTATGTCTCAACTAATATTTCATTTTTTTGTATTATTTTAAAATTTTCCATCCAAATAGAATATTGGTCATTTAAAAAAATATATTTAATGATAAATTAAAAGGACAAATTCATAAATGGTCCCTGAACTTTGACGAAATTCATAGATCATTCCTAAACTTTGGGTATCAGTAATTTCGGGGTAATATTACCAAATTCGATCAAATTAGAGTCTACCATTAATTTTGACCGTTAACATAATCATTTGACTAACTTGAAAGGGTAAAATAGATAATGAGCTATTTTTTTCTTCTTCTTTCTTCATCTCCGGCAGCCGTAAGTATTTTCGACCATCTTCTCCGGTAACAGTAAGGATTTCCTACCATCTTCTCCAATAACGGCAAAGGTAAACAAATAAGCTTATAAAACTGTATCTTTAAGGGTCCAATCACGAGTACTATATACGGTAATATTCAGTAATATTATACTGTTCACAATATGAATATGAGATGATATAAGTGATATAAATTTATGAATTAAAAGATTAAATTGCTCTCATGATGTGAGTAGAGAGAATTTGATGTGAAAGGTTTAAATATGAAGAGAGAATTGAGAAAAATGAGAGAGAATGTGATGTAAAAAATTTGAATTGATTTTGTAGTATAGGAATAATAAATGGAAATGATTACTATCTTATCCCTAGATTAAAATATTCGAGATAGAAAATCCGAATTCTCTCTCTTTTTTTTTTCAATAATAACACACGTTTGGAAATCCGACGGAAGTTGCAGTTAGAGGGTTGGTCATTTTGGTTGTGCGCCACAAGAAAGAAATTCTCGCCTCCCTCCTCCGCACGAACGCAGCCAGCCTACCTCCTTTTAACCAGAAGAGATAGTGAGATACAACTAAAGAAACCCACACATATTTATTTGTTTGAAATGTCAATTATTGGTTGTAATTACTGTTGCAAACCCACCACGCTGCTAAATAATCCCAAGAAGAAAACTTTTTCAAAATCGAATTTTGGTGCGAGCAGTAGTATTAAGGCGAGGAGGTGGAAGAAGAAGCAGGGGAGAAATAATTGCGGGTTTGTTGGTCTGAGACCCAGAGCTTCAATGGTTGACCCTACCTCTGAGAGCAGCAGCAGCAGCAGCTCTTCCACTTTCCTTAAGCGCATGGAACGTGCTTGGCTCATCTCTCAGGTTCTCTTCTTCTTCTTCTTCTTCTTCTTCTTCTTACTATTTTGATTTTTTAATTAACTAATTGAAAGATGCTAGTTTTTCTTTCTTACCACGCTCTCTGTATCGTTGTTAGTACATAAAACCCGGACCATATCCTGAAATTGTGTATGAACCATAGTATAAAATAATTTAAAATATCCAAACACTTTATTTTTACGATGAAGTAAATAAATTCAAGTGAGACGTGGAGGATAATCGACAAAAGTAGCAAACCATCTGTACGCTTATCGACCCATAACCCGAGATGGTTCCTAAACATTAGAATGAATAACAGAAAATGAAGTCATGCTCCTCTGCTTACTAAGAGGATGACTGGAACATCTGTGCTTTGCTAGTTCACATGGTTCACAAATAAAGTCGGATCTAATGTAAAAAAAGATGTTTTAAAACATCAAAAGAGGGATGATCATAACGTTTATGCCGTGAATGCAAAGACTAAAGGAGAACAAGTAGATACTTGATGAGCCATAGGTGGAAAAGTAGATACATTATCCAAGACATACAATCCATTGCAAACTTTACCCCTAGAAGTCGTCTCACCGGTCGTCTCAACAGTAGTTATGTCCTACGGGGAGATGAAAAATATATAACAAACCAATTTAGAGACTCGCAAAGACGCTTAACATATAACATACTTGAGGTAAATGACGGAACATGTAATACATATTTCAAGGATAATTTTAGGGGAACAATGAATAGAACCCTTCCCCAAAATAGGTGTGAGGGATCGATTTGCAACCCAAACTATATCATGTTCAGACACATATGAGCTAAACAAACTAGAAGAATGTGTCACATGTTTAGAGGCACCTGAATTAATTATTCAAGAGCTAGATGGATGTATAAAAGTCAATGCGAAAGCCATACCCGTGTGGGCAAAGTGCGAAAAGTAAAAGGAGCGGAAGCGGAAAGGGCGGATAGCAAGTTGCGAAGCGCAGTGGTCTCAAAAGAGGCCAGCGGTGCTGCTACTACTGCCTTAGGAGTATCCTTACCTGATGTATGTGTTTCAGCTAAAAGGGAGATGTGAGTGGTGTATTGACGATTTTTCCCTGATTCACGACCACGGCCATGAAGGTCGGGATAAAACAAGAAGCACGTATCACGAGTGTGCCGTGGTCTTTGACAAGGATAACTCGGGTGGATTCCTATCAACAAAGGAGGATCATGCTGCAACTTGAGGAGTGACAATAAGGGCTGACCGATCGGCTTGTTCTGAGTTTCCTCCCCCGGAATACGAGAATGTGCAGGCTGAATATCAGGAAGTGAAACCCTCCGAGTCAACTCAACCTTGTATATGTTTGAGTTTCAACCTAATTTCATACACGATTGAACAATTTCCGAAATTTGGGCATGTTTCCTCTACCGAACTTCAAATTTTATGAGTGGTTTTGGAAAAACGATAACTCGTAATAATTGGTTCCAGTGAGTTGTAAAGCCATGTCTTGACCATGGCATTGTGCGATACCCTATCCTCAAGTTTCGGGTCGGTGTCCTCGTTTCATCTAGAACTTCCAGTAATGAACCGTTGCATCCTATTAGCTTGAATGGAGAGTAAGCAAGCTTCCGACTATGCTAGATAGTTTGTACCATCTAATTTCATGGAGCTAATGCCTAATCACAAGGGTGGAGTTAAGATGAGCTCCTCTACTAGCTTCATTGGAAATAGCCTTAACTTCAAACATTGTAACTTTAAGTACAAGTTCTTTCAAATATCAAACCCAATAGCAATCGGAAAAAGAACAAGGAACAAATATCACTGTCCAATATGCCGAGAAGGCCAAGAAAACTCACCAAATAGTTACACCTCCAGTAGATCCACGATCAGCAGAGGGAAGCGAGCAAACCCTGAAAAAAATGACGCCGGAAGGACAAGCCATGAGCCAGCAATTGTGGCGCGCGTCGCCGGGCCTCCGGCGAGTGAGGACGCGCGTGGTGGCGTGTCCATAGATATCTCTCTAATCTAAAGTTCTGATACCAAGTCAACTTTGGTAAAAGAGAGAACTTGAAGAGAGAGAAGATGAATCTAAATTCTGTATTAGCTTATGAAAATTACCCTTTACAACAATACTTCTACCACATATATATATATTTACACTAAACCCCCTAAATACAAATGCTATACAATATTGACCAATTATTCCCATTACTTTCTAACAATTAATATGTTACTTGGCGGAACTATATGATAGGCATCAAGATGCATTGAACAGCGGTGAAACTAACCCAGATACTTGGCTAGGCTAAATAATCTCCAATGTTCATTTTGTAGTGTTTACCAACAAAATGCATTTATTAGTATGATAGTCAAATACCTCAGGGAATGTGGAACGTCGTACAGTATTACCATCCTCTTTTGATATGTATCATGCAATGACCTCGGTCCAAAAGTATGGCAAGAATGATTTATTCCTCACTATGACTTGCATTCCAAATTGGCCTTGAGATAAAAACTGAGCTATTTGTATGGTGATCACCACAAGTTCATCGTGATCTATTAGTGAGGATTTTTCGTGCAAAGTTCGAAGAATTTAAATTTGTTGATGTGACAAGGGTGTCTTGGGTAAAGTGCTTGCATATGCCTGAACATTAGAAAAGAGGTCTCCTACTTACACACGTGGTTGTCGTATTAGATGATTCTGACAAGCCGAGGACATTTTAGGCATTACGATTACGATCATATGGTAAGAGCAGAAATTCCTTCGAGAGAGCAGTTATATGGAAGTCCAGGCCTACGTATTATATATACTCCAATGCGGAGCTTTGCTTTCTTGTGTTCGTATCTCCAATTTTAACATCCAAATCTGAACTGCAAGACTCTTCCCCTCCTAATATGGATTGCCATGCCTCCATCTTCTTCGGGAGATTAGAAGTCTAGGTCTATATACTTGCCCGAAGTAAAAAATTTTAGGATAATAAAGGAAGGTTTACAACCACAAGCTTCTTGTGGTCTCATACACAGTGATTACACCCGCTAGTTCCATTTGTTTAATAGGGTCAAATGTTTTGCATTGAACTTTGTGGTAAGTCAAAGTGGACACTTATTTTAGATCGGAGGGAGTATTAGTTATACGCTAATGAAGAGCCTTGCCTCCCTTCGTTCATACCTCAAGGCTTGATAAAGGAATCTGTGTTTCATGGCAGATAAAATTGGGGTGTCCATGGTGGGTCTTAGTCTCTTAGAGTAGGTTTGGTAAAAAAAGAAATAGATATTTTTCATGACGATTACTTGAGCATACCAACTTAAAGAGTTCCTTACAAGGGCTGCCCCCAATTTAGTCTTTATTCAGTAATCGAGATGGAGGGTGGTAAATCAATCTCTTGGTAAGTAAGGAGCTGTTTGTTTATTTTAATTGCTTAATGCTGAAGTCTAAAAACAAGTCTGAATGTGTCTGAAAAATTTGAAGAATTAAGAAGCAACATCTGAAAGCTGAAATAGTAAAACTGATTGGTTACTGATCTGAAGGAATTGGTTGAATACTGTCTATCGTCCATTTTAACCCTCTTATAGAGGTTGTTTGTTGTTTATAATTGATGAAAGCAATATGAATATATTTTCATTCTGAATTGATTACTTAAAAAATAAAAAATATATGATATATTTATTATGTATATTAAATTTATTATTACTATTTATCTAATTATTTCTATATAACTACTTAATTATGTATTACCTTTGTCCTTAATTTTAATCTAATTTAGTATTGATATTATTATTTGATATATATTTACTATATTTTAGATTCTAAAAATTATTTCTTTTTATGATTACCAAATAAATTACTAATTATATTTTAAATGAGGCATGCTGTTACATTTATTTTATTGATACATTTTATATTCTTATCTAATTTCAAAAAAAAAAGTTATAAGAAAAGAGTTCTAGAATAGAAAAACAAATTTATAAAAATAAATTTTCGAATAAAAAGAAAGTTATAAGAACAAAGTATTAGAATAAAAAAATAATATTAGTTGATCCATATAAAACACAAATATAATCCCATTTTATTTTAATTTTATGCATAAGAGCTCAAAAATGTTATATAAAAAAGGGATGTATAATTTAAAGTGACGTATAATTTCTTTTAAATTTTATTAAATTAAATATACAAAGAAAAAAAGAAAGAAAGAAAAGAAAAAAATAATAAATTTAAATATTTGTTAAAGGGATAAAATTATCCAAAATAGTTTCAGATGTAGGTCTTAACTATTCAGGTTTAGTTTTAAAGCTAATTGGTTAAGATATTAAGCTGCTTTCAGATCTGAAAAAAAAAAATTATCAAACAGTCTAATTTCTAAGTTGTCTGATTAAATTACACAAAACCCCTTTTCAGATGTTCATTAAGCTCAAACAAACAGCACCTAAGTGAACGTTGGTTGAGCCATGTAAGGATGGGGATTACTCTTCATGTGGTGCGGTTGTTTGATTTTGAAAGTTAAGAAACTGTAAATAACATCATGAATAATTCGGTGGAAATGTGGAATCATAGGTACTTCATGAAGAAGTTTAACAGAGATACATTCTATAGAGATTTTTGGCTTATTGAACAGATTGAAGAATGCTTTCCACTCCATTCCTGGGGAAGCATTGTTTGTTTCTAGAAAATTCAAGGTAAAAGACTATCCTCCTGTTACAATTATGTGAGGGTCACTCTCATCATGCACCTAAATCATTTCATGGCCCTTGTGGTTTTCCATGGTTGCATCTGTTAAATGTTCCATCAGAATTAGTCGAAACTGGAAACCATGCATCATCAGTCAATTGCCGTTGTTTTGGTCTTTTAGCTATTATTGTTTTGATTTTCTTTTTCATTTTCTCTCCTAACGATTCAATAAACTACCAACCAAAAACTTGCTCTACAGCCGACATCACCACCAAACTGTCACTGGGCCCCCCTTGCAACCACTTTCATCATCGACTGTGCAACTTTCTCATCACCAGCTTTCTGGCCTCATTCACAATCTTCCAACCATTATGGATCTTAGCTAACTACTGCCCCAGTAAATTGCAGGTCAAGACCTTTTCTTTCTACATCTCTGACAGTGATAAATTTTCACCACTACCACACCATTAACACAGATACAACTCCTCCCCTTCTTCTTGCCCATCTCCTTTCACCCTTTTTTAAAAGTTTTGTGTCAATTCGAAATTCCTTGGCCTTTTGGGTTGTCGAATTTTATTCAAAAGGGTAAAGTACCTTTGACAGACTAAGGTTTCTTTGGTATCTTATTCACCAGAAACTTGATACTAACAAATATTTTATTCTGTTTATTGCTTATGGCGGACTATATGGTCTTTTTGATAGTTGTGTTATGAAATGTTGCCCCTGGGAACCACAAGAGCATGATGCATCGATTTATATGCCACAGATAGGTATGTGGTTGTGAATGTGGAGGTCAGTTGTCGTGCATGTGGTGGTTTAGCTTAGTTGGTGCATGTTCTCCTTGTGTCTTTTTCTTGGGATTCTGTTACTTGGGTGGTGGTTTATTTCTTTCTAATATTTCATGAAGGAATTTTATTTGCTCATTTGCTGATTGAAAAGGGTGTGTGTATTAAGCACTTAGCCCACTTTTTATACTCTTTGGATATTGATAAACTTCTGAGGGTGCTTCCCCCTTCTCTTAGTAAAGAAAAAAAAAAGTGGGGGTGCGTCAATAATTTGCTCTTCAACCTAACCACATGGGTTTTTATAAGTTTTTTTCTCCTGGAGTTGCATCTAGAAATTTCTCATTAGGATTTATATTATTGAATTGTATCATTGCCATCTAAATTACCATTTGTTGGTGATGCAGCAACCAAAGCCTGTTGCTTGTTCTTCTTGTGATTCAAATGGGCATGTTGACTGCAAATGGTGTGGTGGCACAGGTTTCTTTATTCTTGGTGACAACATGCTATGCCAAGTCCCTTCCAGAAACAGCAGCTGTGTTATCTGCGCTGGAAAGGTGATAAAGTATTAAACATAATACTCACTGTCATTTTTGCTCTTTATTTCACACCAGCACTTACAATGCCACATTTTTCAATCTGTTCTAGGGGTCAGCATGCTGTTCCGATTGTAAAGGAACGGGATTTCGTGCAAAGTGGTTGGAACAGCCTCCCATCCCCAAGTAGAGGTGTGTATATATGAAGAAAGAGATGAAGTAACCAGGAAGGCCAGCTGGTTTTGACACTTAAAGACACGAGTTACAGGAGTCGCCCGTCTATATTGAAATGCTTTACATGTATGGTAAATGTAATTAAATTCTTCGGTGTATCATTTTTACTTTCAGTGGTAGGTAACTAAATGTGGTTTCATTGGTTTAATATCAGTCTTATGACTGGTTTTTATTTGGGATAATGCTGATTTTTTTTTTTACCGGAGGTTATAAGTGATGAAGCAAGATCTTTTTCTTCATCAGATAATTGGTCATTGACATCAGCAAACGTCATTTGTCATTTTAGGTCCCTATCACAATTGCAATATTCAATTGACTTCATAGGCATTGGAACAAAGCTGCAAACCTAAGCAACCACATGACTTGATGAAGAGCATTAAACAACTTGATGAGGAGGAGCATTAAGTTCCTGCTCAAAATCTCAACATCTATGATAAAGACACAGGAGAGAGTGGGATCACTTGTTTCAGATCTTTTTGAGAATAAAAATAGACATTAGAGTCATCATCGATAAGAATAGAAAACTAGCATCAAGATAAAGACCTCCAAACAAGAAGATCTATTCATTGTTCATGAAATCCAAACTCAGACCTTAATGGTAGGCATCCAAGAAAGCTTTAAAAGAGACCTTCGTGCTATCAAGATTGAGAACATTTGTTGGATACAGATAGTTAAAGCCTTGAAGGATAGCTTCAAATGGGTCTTTTTTTTCGTCCCCTTGAAGGTTAGACCAAAGCTTGGATTTATCTTTTGAGATGAGTGTTGCAAGATTTGACGGAAATTGGATAGCATTCGTCTATTGGTGGAATACCATGGCTTAAATGGTTCGCCAAACCATCCTACACATACCAATAGCACGGTTAGGGGGTTCAGGCTGTTCCCTGTTGGTGCCACAAGTGTGCTAATTGTCTCTCAATACAACAAAATTGACTTTTTTCGGCATTTAAAAAGTGCCGGAAATGTAAAAAAAGTGCCGGAAAAGGGTATTTTCGGCGCTTTTTCAGCACTTTTGTATGTGCCGCCGTAAGCCGTGCCGAAAATAATAACCAGCGGTTATTAAGTGCCGGAAATAATTACCGGCACTTATTTCCAGCACTTTTTCAAATGCCGTACATATTTTCCGGCACTTAGATAAACGCCGGAATTTTCAGACACTTGTGTAAATGCTGGAATTTTCCGACATTTGTAGGATGCCTTAATTTCCGGCACTTGTCGAAATGCCTTAATTTTCCAGAAATACCACATTTTCCCACATTTCATAAATATCGCAATTTTTTAACATTTGGATATGTTTTAAATCTCTTCATTGCGTCGAAATGGTAATAATAAAACATACAAAATCATCATAAAGTCAATAACGTGCACTTATAACATTGTACGTGTGATCATTACCCATTTAATATCATTATAAAAATATAGTATATCAATCTACACCAGAAAAGTCAATATCTCCATTACGGTCTCACTCAAACTTAGGAGGGTCTAATGGGCATTGCGGCTTAAGCATCCTCTACTCATGGTCCTAGTAGCATCTTTGCAGCGCGCTGTTTTGCACAGTTCAATGTTCTTAACCCAGGCTACTCTGATAGTTTTCTTCTTCAATGGCCAGCCGGTCATCATGCTCTTTATATTCTCACTTCTTTCCATGCTCATTATTTATTTTTGCCAACAGCATCCAAGTTCTGTCACTGCCAGCTTCAGAACCAGCCTCTTTAGGATGTTCGGGTGAAGAATCTGTAAATATGCTGCCTCGGCAAGAGCTTTTCAGTCATAGAGAGGTGGTGGAAGTCTTTTGAGCTATTGGTGTCCTAACGTTGTTTTTTCTTTTGCTAATGAGCTATGTTTATGTTGCTCCTGGTTGTTGGTGTTCATGTTTTGTAACTGTACCTTTGTAATGTGAAGTTCTTAGGCCTCTTCAAAATAAAATATTTATGTACTTCCTCCATTCCCGAAACGAGTATACTTATGTTTACTTTTTGAAAAGTCCACAAAAATATTACAAAAATTATTATTTTTTAATTTAAAAATGAGGATTGTTAGTGGTTCATCACTTATCTCCAACATGACTCAAATCCTTGACCCATTAAAAATATGTGAAATGTCTTACCACTAGACTACACCTCGTAAAATTTCGATCATTGTAAGGATATTAAGTTATTAATAATATGTTTTATAGCTTTGGAACAGGTCATTTCTTGTAATATAAAAAGGTCAAAGTTCAATAAAATATACTCAAAAAAGTCAAAATAAGAAACTCATTTAGAAATGAAGTGAATGCATCAAATACAACTAGAAGTACTGGTTGGAAACAATCATATGTATCCAAGCGCAAGCTGCCTTAATGACCATGCCAACACCTTTCTCATCTGACCAAACTCAAATGACGGGAGTTCACTTGCTAGCCTATCACCACCAAAATTAAGCAAGCTTCACGCAAATTCCATGAAGAGAAAAAACATATGCCTACACTTTTACGTCATCATCCGTAGAACTAGAAGTAACGGTTATCTTCTCATCTCATGGCTTTACATCAATCATCAACATCCAATTCAGTTTCCTTGAACTATAGCTGAGAAGAGCATCTGGTTGATATCCTCAGAACCTGCACCTAGCTCGCAGTACTCATCTTCTGCAAAGTTCACAGAAAATATTATCCTTAAGAATCTTTCCCCAGCATTAGAGAAACTAACCATGTCATCTTTGCATCAGCAAACTATATTAAAACTATAAATTGTGTATCACCTATAACTACGAGAAGTGTCAATATACATCTCTGGGTTCAAATGATGAGCACAAATTATCTATGACTATTGACTGCTACCAAGAATAGCAGTTTACAATTGCACCTAAGGTTTAACATAACAGACTCAAATAAATTTCTTAAGATAAATACTTGCATATGTGGTTCTGAACGAGACAAATTTTAGCATCGGCATGTAATTTAGAAAATCAAACTTTATTCATTGCATCGACTCCAGGAATCTAGAGCTTGAACTCTTACCTGTTCTAGGTCTCATTTGCTCGGTCCATTCATCTATGACCTGCATATCACCATTAAAATGCAAGTCAACAAAATTACGTTAAATTAAATGATCAATGCCAACACCCAAAATAATCATCGTGAATTGAATAGCAGAATATGTACAAGATTTGTATCTGAAAAGATCATAGCTTAGCACCAGTAATCAACTACCAGAGCAAACTGTACTGTTTTGGTAGCCAATCTTGGAGAAATCTTGCCTCCCATTTAATGTTGGTTGCTTGCTGGCAAGTTGTGCAAATCTTGAGCACCACTTGGAAAAAGTACAACCATGAAGGTAAAAGTGGTAAATTATTCAAGGAAACATATGACCTTGAAAGTTATGAGTTCTCAATTCTTACTCCGATAAAAATATGAATAAACATGCTTCCTTTAGTTTTTAACTTTTTTTCTTGGAAGAATGGTTCATTGATAGTTACAAGCATGAATGAGTTTCTTGTGGAAGAAAAAGAAAACAATGTATAAGACAAAACTCTTTTTAGTCTCCGCACACATTGAGTAATGGAGCTAAATTTGTTGTTCACCATTTTTGTCTATGGTTGTTGCAAACTGAATCATTGATACACTATTTGGAGATTAACATTAACATGAGAGAATATGAACAGCTGATGGTTACATAATTATTTCCACTCAACTCTCCCTTCCCTAATTACTTGGGCTTGGATACATGAATCCAAGGTCTAGCTTGTCACTCAAACCACATTCATAACCTTCTAACTTGTAGTCTGAGTTAGTTACTTTCTTCCCATTTTTACGGATGATAGTTGATATCAACTTTGATATGAAGGTTTAATTTTGCACTTCCTAAGACTTGCAATTAGTGATCTCTGTTGTTTACATTCATTCGTTCGTCTACCTGCATAAATCCCTCATGAAATCAAACAATCAAGTTCTTTCACTATCTGGATCCAAAACAGGGACAGAGAAGAAGTTTTCCCATCCAACTGGGAACCCTATACCTTGGTGACAGCAACAGTTCCAGTCAGTTCTTACCTGGTTAAAGTTTGTATACGCAGGGTCATCAGAATCACTAGCGGCGGGGAAACCCATGGATGTTTGCAAGCGCTGCAGTGATGATCTGTTCCCAACTAGAGTTATCCTAGCCTTATCTATCAAATCCTGTCAACGATGGTCAATAAGAAAAACTTCAGCTTTTGACCATAAGTACAATCACATTCGTAGCAGTTCATTGTGAAATACAGCAGCTAAAATTTCACCAATAAAGTAGACCAAGTACGCCTAATGTGGTAATCAAATGTTGGCCATTTTCAGATCAACAACTTTTTGAAAGTAATTGAGAATAAAAATAAATTTCTAAACATAGACAACAATTATTTCCATTAGTCTGATCCAAATTTTTACAATCAACATACAGCATCCCTCATCACAATTTTTTTTTTCACAATATTAACTCAGAACAATGATCCTAAATATGGAAACTATGATTAATTCATACCACAGTTTGTTCACCCATGTAGCATGCAGTAGGTAAGAAATATTAATTAGATCCCCAGGAACAGGCACACCCATACCCACATGGAGGTTTGATATACACAAAATTGCAAAAAACAATAACCACATGTCCACAACTATCCTCCGAAAGCCATCACCGCCAATCATTTTCATCACCTTCGGAAGAGTTGGCCATAACATCCTTGTCATCTTCATATGTAGTGGCAATGTCTTCCTTTGCTTTCAAATTTCTAATCGGTTCTACCATTCACTCAAAAAATAGTCCAAAACTAAACTTCTTCAATGGAACGACACCTTCCTCTAATGATCCCTTACCTCTAAACAAACTTTATAAATTAATAAAACCATTCCGAATCTCTACAAATTGGCATAACATAATTTGGGATCACCACAATACACACGGATATTCACTCTACCCTCGAATCAAGTCGGGAAAAAACAACTAGCAAACTGAACCATCATACTCTCTCTGCCCCAATTAAAGTGTCTCCGATTCCATTTTGCAATGTCCCAATCTATTAGTCCACTTTCCTTTTCGTTAAGGTTACTTTAAAACAAATTGTCTATTACACTCTTTGTGCTGTGAGATAGAAAAAGTTAAGCTCATTCGCTTGACACCACTAAAGGTAAGTTAGAGTATCAAGGAAATTACACATGAATTCTAAGACTTCTCTTAAAACCGTTGATGAGAACCAAGCCCACATAAAACTCGTATCAGCAAAGGAAGGGTACGTAAGGCAATTTACTATCCAAATCCGCAATTTAGTATGTAGTTTAGGAGCTTGATGGAATAGTTTCTCAAGTAGACGGATACTTTTGATTTTGTTATTTTACGGTTGAAGTATAAATTAGGAGAGACATCATGTAGAGGCTACCTTTGATGACTGAAATTTGATACATATTCTTTTCTAGACATGATTCATCGTTTTACATTCTACATCATTTTGGTATCAGAGCAGGTTTTGTCTCTGGAGTCTGGAGTCAATGGTCTGTTACTGATATTTTTATTTATTTTCTGTTCTTCCTTTCTTTTGATGCCACTCTTTTCTGCAACTTTCATCTACAAAAACACTGCGCACTTTCATCATTACCATAATTTCCAGAAATCTCACCAAGCAGCAACAACCCTAGATCTCCCAAGCAGTGCCAAACACTAGTTTGCCCTGCCAAACAGCAACTTAAGCAACAGCCATAAATCCCCACCAGATGCTGCATTTTTCCTCTGCTGCCCATCTGCATTCCATTGTTGCCATCTGAGCAGTCAAAACTGTGTGCGCAGTGCGGCGCTGCTGAATATTGGTTGTTGCCTCTGTGAAGTCAGGTCAATCAGAGTGCAGCCAACCTATTGGACCTGCATCTAGTCAAGTTGAACTGGTGCAACCCGCACAGAAATTAACTAATAAAAAATAGAAAATAAAACACAATATTAACTATTACGTCCCCTTTAATCATATTTTCTTACCACACATCTTCTCAGAAGATTGATGGAACGCTATAGGGAAGGAAAAAGGAATCTACACATGGTCTTTATTGACTTAGAGAGGCATACGATAGAGTCACAAGGGAGGTAATTTGGTTGATCCTAGAAGAAGGGGTTAAAGTAAGATATATTGAGGTTATTAAAGATATGTATGATAGCATCGACGTTACAGGACATGACATGCAAGATTTCAATCATTACAGGACTGCACCAAGGATCAGTCTTAAGTCCGTATCTTTTTGCCTTAGTAACGGATGGATTAATTAGACATCTACACGATGATATACCTTGATAGATGCTATTTGCCGATGATATTATCCTTATCGATTAAACAAATAATGGGGTTAATGATAAGTTGAAAAATTGAGAGAAGCTTTGAAGTCAAAGGGTGGGGTTTTAAATAAGTGGGAGTAAAATAGAGTATATGGCTTGCAACGTTAGTGGTAAGAGGAGTATTAGTGAAGTGAAAGTTAAGTTAGATGGAAAAGAAATACCTCAAAAGAAATTTTTTTGGTACCTAGAATCAATTATTAATCAATATGGAGAGATTGGAGAAGATGTCAATCATAGAATACAATGGGTTGGATTAAATGGAAGAGTGCATCTGGAGTGCTATGTGTTTGCGTATATTGTAAAGCTAAAGAGAAAAAATTATAGGACAGTTGTTAGGCATGCGCTCTTGTACGGAACTGAGTGTTGGGCTACTACGAGGAGCATACTTACAAGATGAGTGTAGCGAAAATGCGAATCTTAGATAGATGTGTGGTAAAACTAAAAAAAAAAAAAGGATTTGAAATGAACAAATACGACAAACTACAAGAGTAGCTCATATAGTAGAGAAAATGAGAGAAAACTGCATAAGATGGTTTGCCATATACAACGTAGACCCCTTAGTGCTCGAGTTAGGATATGTGTTATGATATTAGTGCTAATCAAGCTAAGGGTAGGGGTAGGCCAAAGTTAACCTGAACATTGACAATGCGGAAAGACATGAAAGACCGTGATCTATATGGTGATTTGACGTTGAATGGCGTAAAATGGCGAAAAATGATTCATAAAGCCGACCCCAAGTGATTGAGATTAAGGCTTTGTTGTTGTTGATGTACACATCTTGAGTATCATGTGATCCCATATTCCTTGGAAGAATCTTGGCATTGCCTTTATTCTCGGGTAACAAAGGATTACTCAAGAGCATGATTCAATCTATGTTGTTATGGATCATTTTTCTAACAATGGAACATTTCATCCATCGTAGTAAAGCCACCGATGCTCCGTTCAAAGCTAAGTTGTTCTTCTAAGAAATGGTTAAACCCCACGAACTACCTACTCCCACGTGTCGGATAGGTAAGTTTTCTAGGACTAGCCTAAAGTTTTCTTCTTCATTTCATACTCCAAACTGAGGTTGTTAATCGTGTACTAAGAGATTGACTCTGATGCCTAGAGTTTGCTTACAATCGGTCTATGGGTGAATCCCTTTTAGATTATACAAAGTTAATCCCCTTGCCTTCATTTCATACTCCAAACTGAGGTTGTTCTTGTTGTGAGCAATTAATTCACCTTTTGGGTTCTTAAGCCAATTGTGGTTTAAGGGTTTAAAAGCATTCACCTTTTTTACCTTTTTGATTCGTCAATAAATTGCGATTGTTGGGTTAATTAGTCATTCATCTTCACCTTACCAATTAACGTTTCTAAGATTTCCGCACTTGAAATAGGTCTTGATCTTCCATTGATCAAGGTTTCTCTCATTATTTGGTATCAGAACTAATTTTAATTGGTAAGTTCACTTCCGTTTATCTATCTTAAATGATGTCTTCACCAAAAAACGTTTCCAAAGGAGATGAGGAAATTATCGATCTCAAGGAATTCAAAGAATTGATGGCCTATGAATTTAGCAAGATGAAATTAGAGATGAATAACTTCAAGAAGGAAGTCGATGAGAAGATTGAAGCACGGATCACAGAGCAAGCATCCACAATCTATCGTGCAAGAAGAGGGCCAATTAGAAACGACGACCCGAGGCGGAATGAAGAAGATGACTACGAAGGTCGGTATGAAAATAGAGCTCGCTGGGGAGGAGATTCGCAAGATAGAAATCTGGGGAGCATGAAAATGTAGATGCTACTGTTTCAAGGCAAGGCAGACCCGGAAGTCTACCAAAAGTGGGAGAAAAAAGTAGATCGCATCTTTAGTGTCACCGAAAAAAAAGAAAAATAAGCTCGCCCGTGTTGAGTTTAGTGGGTATGCGATCACCTAGTGGGATCAAATGGCAAAAAATAGACGAAGGTACGGAGAAGCACCCATTGCCTCGTGAGATGAGATGAAGAGGATCTTTCGACGAAGATTTTATCCCTCGCATCATGACCGCGAGCTAAAGCAGAAGTTGCAAGGCTTAAGGCAAGGGAGCAAAAGACAGTGGAGGAGTATTACGAGACAATCGCGACCATGATGATAGGGTGCAATCTGAGACAGGATAATGTGAAATAAGATTTGTTCCTCAGGATAATGTGCGTAGTTGCACTATTTACCAGACATTCTTCACTATTTTTCACGCCTAGTAAGAGCAATAATCATCATTACTCACAGTTTAAATAGTATATAAGAAGAAAACTGCACATATATAAATATATATATCCACATATATACAACTGGTCAATCGGCAAAATATAACTATATTTACATAAGTGTCCAACTATCAGCAACTAAAATACAAAACAAAAATGGACAAAGTACCCAACGATTGTATAAGATCACATCTCATCTAGCAATGTCCAGTCTGAAGTGCCCAACTCAAGAAGTTGGGTCAGAGGCTCTAGATCATAGAATATATCTATATCTGTCATATTGGCTTCTACATAACTAGGATCTATTGGATCCTCATCAGAAATATTAGGCTCTGCAAAATTAGTAAACATTCTTTGACAGAAAATTTTTAACGCGACAGGTATACCACCGGCGCATACACTGTATCCTCCACAACTATAACAAGTATCCCTCATATTTTTATCCTAAACAAATTTTCTAGAGTGATTTCCTCGACCCTGCTCGCCACATCTACCTCTCTGTCCTTGATTATTTCTTCATGGTTGATAATTTCCATTATCCCAACCCAATCTTGTGCTAGTTCATTAATTGACGTGTTATAGGGACCATTTCTGTTGGCCATATTCACTTCAGGAATCGGTCTAGTGCCAACGTCGAGCCTCATTATTTTTCACAAGAAGATTAGAGTGTTTTTCGGCCAAAAGCAACACAATAATCAACTCTAAAATTTTTGTATAATTTGTAGCTCTATACTGCTGAGTGAGCACACCGCATGGGACATAGGAAATGTGAAATATGTTTTATGAAGCAATTCTGCTTCTGTCAATTTTTCTCCACAAAATTCAAAGATAGATTTGATCTGATAGACTTCAGAATTATACTCATTTACTGTTTTAAAATCGATAAATCGTAAATGAGTCCATTTGTTCCTCTCTTCTGACAAAAATAGTTTTCTAATGATCAAATCTACTAGCCAGTGCTTCCTACAAGATCTGAGGATCTTCAATTGAAGCATAACCAAGCCTCAATATTTCATGTAAGTGCTTCCCGATTAAAATCACTGCCTGAGCCTTTTCATTATCTGCAAGTGTATTATCTTGTATTATCTTACACTATAACTTGACTCAATTTCTTGCTTATCAGGTGGATCTTGACATTAACTGTCCAACTGATATAATTTTCACCGGATAATCCAAACGGTGGAAAATCAAGTTTTGTTAATAGTTCCATCCTACGAATAAAGATGGAATATAAATATTAGTACGAGAACATAACTTCTGTATATAATTTTTTAAAAATTGATATTTAGCAACTACAGTGACCTACAAGTCTAGCCCAATGTATAAACATAATTAAAATGCATAAACATAACTACTTACTTGTAATTATTTATTGTTGACTTTACTAATCTAACATGTTAACTACTTATAACTTGTATTTATCTTTATTAATGCATTTAAATTATATTTATACATTCAGCTGGACTTGTAGGTCCCCGAAATTACTAAGGTTTGGGTCACGATGTTCGCTTATCATCGTTTTTTATTTTTGAATTTTTATGGGTTCCATCATTTTTTTTCTATCTCTCTCTTACTTTTTCACTTTAATCATTACAAAACATCAAATAAAATCAACAAAAATTGACTTCCTGACCCGAA
>JAOTQG010141863.1:1889-19325 GCA_025631175.1 Iris virginica
CTTAACTCATCAATCAAGTAAAAATTGGTCAAGTTTAATCATAATTTCAAGTTGACCAAACTAAAATAAAGAGCACTAGCTAGTAAAGATACCAAACTCTGTGTTTTGCCTTTCAATATTACAACGGTTACTATATGGCTTCGAGAGCAGGCTAGGCTAGAGGGTTGCTTAGCTTAATGTTGCTAAAGTTCGAGTTGAACGTTAAGCTCACGGAACATTCCCTGGAACAACTAACACCCAAGCTAAAAGATCAAAGCAAATGAGCAGCTTTTAACTAAGCAAAGGGAATAGCCTGAATAAGCGATGGGAACAGTTTAATGAAGGAAAGATAACGATCATTACGGATAATTAATGTCAGAACTTCATGATCAAGAGTGAGCTAGATAAACAGGCAGCAATGAGCACAGAGAATAAACTAGGAAATCATAATTTTACTTAACTAGGTTGATATACAACTATACATCATTTTTCGGCATTGAAGCCTGGAAAAAGGGCCGGGTATGAGCTAGATAATAGACTGAAACTCGTACACAAGAATGTAAAAAGTGGGTACTCGGACTCCCTCTGCCCCAAAACACGAGAATCAAAATACTCATCCACATATTCATATCTTTCACAACATGAGAACTAATGGAGCAAAGCCAAAGCCAATTTAAGAGGCAGAGCTTGAGCCCGGATCAGTTTTTCAGTATGAATGACCTCAAGTTGCTACCGGTAATTCTTAGGGCACAAAGGACCAACAAACATGCATGTGATTAACTGCAGGAGTACATCAAAGAGACCCGCTCTGACAAACTAATGCACATAACCTAATGCATAATGGGCAAGCAGCACGCTATTTGAATATTCCATCCATACAACCTCCCTGAACATTCATAGGAAAGGGAAAAAACTAGGAACAAGTTTGACAAGCTGTGAACTAATCATCGACAGAAGAAAGGTTGGCACTTTCTACTAATTAAACGCAATTCCCACTGTAAAGTTAAACTTAACCCTAATAACTGATAACGACCAACAAGTATAACAGCACAAAAGCTTAGAAGCCAAAGAAACGTTAAAACTTACCAGCTAAAAGTGAGGCGTACCACATATACAGATATACTAGCAATGAAAATTGAAGCCCTAATTCTACACATGACAATTTAATTAAAATAAATAAGTGGCACACATTTAACTTCAACTTGCATTCATCTATGTGCAGCAAAGAATCTATGAGGCAATGTTAAACATACTGGGCAATGATCACCAAAATATTCCATTTTGTTATGCTAGGCAAATAAAAACGTAAGAAAATAATGTAATTGAATATATTCGCAACAATATCAAAATTTACCAGCAAAAGATGAGGAATATGTTATCATTAAAAATGAAGCCTAATTCTACACATTAAAATTAAATTATAAAGAATAAATGGCATAAATCTGCCTTCAACTTGCATTAAAATCTAAGTACTGGAAAGAATCGGAAATGCAATTTAAATGAACAAGAAAAACGAAGTGTATTGAACACCAAAATATCCCTTATACAAGGTAAATAAATGTAACATAATAAAGGAATTTGAATATAGAACTTACATAAAGAGAGAGAGATATATACAATTCAAAAGATCCTTCAAATCTAGTACGTCTCAATGTGACACTGTTTCCTTTCTTAATCAGACGTTCAAACTTAAAAAACATTTGTAGACCATGATATATGATTGGTACATCTGAAGTCAAGTTGTTTAAACGGTCAAACATTCAAACTGTGAAATAGTAAAGGTTACAAAGGATCAAGCAACCACCATGCTAGTCTTGGCTTTTGACTTAGCAACATAAAAGTACAGCCGCAAAGATGGTGAAACTGAGACTAAATATGGCAAACAAGTCATTGCAACGACTTAGGGTCAATGCTCTTTAGTCAAGTGTGTGCCCAAGACGACGTCCATGTAATTTTCCACTCAAGAGTCAAGACCATACGTACAACTTCTGCATGTTTTAACCTAAACTCACTGGTGTATGTATGTTGACGTGCTTATGTAATTCTAACAGAAATTATAATCATATGATTTGTGGTCAAAAAAGGTTCAATATGTCTCAAAAATGTGCACACATCATGAAACACTTACTTTACTACATAGCAGCAGATACCCTCAATCAACAAAAGCTGACTTGGAAAAGGGCAAACTACAATAAACTATGCAAATAATTGAAAAAGCTTCAAACAAATGAGAGACTAAACTTTGCATCACTGAGTAGTTCATTTATAAGAAGCAAAAACAGAGGATACCAAAGATGTAACATTAAGATAATTGATTATTAGATCCTGTGACCAGGATAAAGACAATAGAAATTAGCAGAACACTGTCAAAAGTACACACTAAGGGTAAACAGTCGTAGCACAGAGTAATTGTCAGAGGTGATAAATAATAACTTGGACATCAGGAAAATAAATAACTAAAGGAAGATGAATGACATGGAAACGTACAAAAATGGATGTGTGTGTGTGTGTGTCAGCACGAGAGAAGAGTGAGTGGCAACTTAATTTTTCAGTTCTATTTCTCACACTTTAGTTGCACTTTTTGAGGAAAAAGGAGGACGGCAAGGGAATCAAATTCAAACGGACAGTAAAAATGTAAAATTAAGGGAAAGTGCAAGTAAAGCCCTATATCATGCCACATCCAGTACCAACACACTCGCAAATTCCATGGTAGCTTTTGATGAATGTATTGTCGTATACTGAAAATGAACAATAATTCCAAGTAGAAATAGTAAATAATGCATCAGCAAACCAATTATCTTTGGTATGAAGCAATAAACAAACATAATTTGGGCTTAGATACACCTACATGGAGAAACTTAGAAAGACTTTTTCCATGAAAGACAAACTTTAATATCTCACATTCATTTTAGTAAAGTTAATTCATAATGTACAGGGCTACCCGTTGCCAGATTCAAGATCAGTAAAATAGTACTATAAGCTACATAAATGAATAATCTCACACTACTGCTGAGTTATTTAAAAAAACATAAATCAAAGGGTTTGGCTAACATGTCCTTGTAGGGCACACTTTAAGAACCTGTTGTAGTAAATTCTACTTCGAAATACCATCTCACAAGCACCAAAGCCCCACTAGGGTAGTTGTGAGCCAAAACATACTATAAAAGGAGCTGAATTTGTGCCCTTAGGCCACATGTTAGCATTTCCCTAAAAGAAAGTTCTCGCATGAACTCACTGACAAATAAGATAAGGTGCTAAATTTTGATGCTGACAGATTCAACTTGAATACACGCAAAACACGTTGATTAGCACGTTAATACAAACCCAAAACATGCATGTCTCCATTAGAGTCTGACGTGAGCAAAAAGATAAGAATGGCAAGGTCAATTGTGAAGTGGTCCGATAAATCTTGATAAAAGAAATTACTATTCACGACTAAAGTTTCCTTTAGTAGACCGTGATTGCCAAAATAATCCCCTCCAGTTCACCATTAAAACCAGAATATAAGCCAATGAAGATATGCAATAACAGCACTTTCTAGGATACCAAGGATTAACTTCTAATTTCAGAAAAATGCAATGGGAAATACAATTAACAGAGAAATATAAGATAGGTTTTTAGATTTGAAAAATAATTGCTGGATTCATTAACCATTTACACTATGTCTCTTGCTCTATTTTACATCATAATTTTGATAAGAATATACTCAGGAATTTTTTAATTTGCAGGGCAGGGGGCGGGTTCTTTTGACAAGTATAAGAAGCAAGTCCATTGCACATATTACCACGGGGAAGGGGAGTTATCATGCATTAAAGGTAAAAATGGAGACAGATAGAATATTTATTACCTTAACCTGGCTTATCTGGCTTTCACCCTTTCAACTGTAATGTCGGCGGGAAAGGCCAGGATTCCAGCTAGCGTGTTGATACTCGGAAGCACCTTTACTTGCATGTAGACCGTGTGTCTATCGCTCTGAAGACTTTCAATTTAACGGTTCACTCATCTTACTACATTCTTCCACCTAAGTTCCAATCCATGTCTTCATCTTCACCTAAAACTTGCCCAATTTCTATATAAGGGAAAGCCTGAGTTTCAAAACACACTAATCACTTGATGCACATCCTGTATTGATCCATTGCCCTCATTCCTCAATTGTTTCTCTCTATCATAACCTAAATCTGGGTTATATCTTACAACTATCATGAAAAATATATTTTTTCAAGAGCCTGAGGTAAGGGCAACCAATGATGTTACAGGTAGTCTGAGTGATGCCTGGCAGCGTATACGAGTTCCAGTGATTGTGCCACTGGTGTATATTGCACTTTACATATGTATCGGCATGTCTATAATGCTTTTTGTGGAACGGGTGTACATGACACTTGTGATCATCTGGGTCAAAGCAATGGGGAAGAAAAAGTACACCCAGTATAAGCTGGATGCCATGAAACAAGATCTGGAGCAGAACAAAACCTATCCAAACGTGTTGATTCAAATTCCTATGTTCAACGAACGAGAGGTAATACAGTCTTCAACCATCGCTTACATATCATTCTGTGTAGTCAGTATGCATTAGATCAAACTAAAGTCTGATCTGCAAGATAATTATTGCCATTATAATGCTATCTGCATGCAACTCATTTTTCATAATCATCCGCACATAGGTCACCTTCATCATGCCAGAGACGGTTTACAGGGAAATCATAAAGAGCACTCACCGATTATTCTTTCTGCATCATAACCTAGCTAACATAATTAGTAAAGTTCTCATAGTAGATAAACCTCAATCACAAATTCACTTTTTAACAAGTTTTATAAATATGGATATCCACATTGACGACTTCAATTATTCCATATACACAAAAATGAAATAGAAATACAATTAAAAAAAAAAAGTATAGTATTGCCTCGATCTGTATTATCATACTCTGAAAATCTATGCTAAAAGCGTCTTTTTATTTTCACATCTACGGAAATAAAGATAGTATTAAAGGATGGATCATTATTCATTCAGTCTGGTCAGGCGTAGTTGGAACAAGACTTCATTAACAAATGGTTCATTTAAAATTTTCTCTTTTTGGGGCTTATTTGAAATTTTGGTTCTGTCATTTCTAGGCTTTGATTCACATATAATTACACATTATGCTGCATTAAAAGAGTTATTCAGGTTTTATCTAGCAAAACTGTTCCTAACCCCCTCTTCACATCAGTAAAATAAGATACAAAAGTATACCTAACACGTTTATTTAGACACCAAGAAACTCGTACCATGTTTCAGCCAAAAATTATTTCTCCAGGAAAATGCATAGGAACCTTCTATAAATAATTTTCAAATAGGGCTTGAGTTTTGATTATGACGCTCATTTTTATCAAGTGCTACAGTCAGGCTACTGATACACGTGACTACCACGTATAAATTGTCGCCTTGTTAGATTTGTCCTACACATTTAGTTCTGTCCAGATACAATAAATATAAGATAATAATGCAAACAAAACGCAAAACGCTTATTCAACATGTCAGAAAGTGTAACCGTCTACAAGCTTCTCCCTCATAACAGACAAATGCACTAAAAATCTAAGGGTGACAAAATTCCTCATTAAGCCTTCGAGCCTCTTAGCTCTAAAATCCCACAGGTAGCAAGGAAATTAGTTCTCTAGACATGGGAATTCGAAAGAAGAGGGAATATGAATAGACTTTAACTGCCTCATCTTTCATTTTCTTACAATTCAAATATCACCCATGAACTGTTTTAATTCCGTATATTTTATTTAACTGAAGCCAAGGAGAACATTAACCGCCATCCGCTCTAAAATAAGTTTCCTTTTTTGTTCACCAAAATGAACAAAAAAAGGACATTCATTTTCGAACAGAGATGGTACAACGCTATAGTCTAAGACATGTTTTTTCTGTTTCCTATATATTTAATTAAGCAATCCTGAGCCTTTATAACGTTTAAATAAACTACAAATAGGAGAAAATAGTATGATCTCATCATCATCCTGTATTCAGGTTTACAAGCTCTCCATTGGAGCTGCATGTGCGCTTTCATGGCCATCAGATCGATTCATCGTACAAGTTCTTGATGATTCCACTAATGAAGTCCTGAGGGTACCTCCTCCAACTACAATCGAACATCCAACGAATTCTCTCATCTGATTTGCTAAAACTTCATGAGTCTATGTATGCAGGCACTAGTGGAGTTGGAATGCAGAAAATGGATAGAGAAAGGGGTGAACGTGAAATACGAGACGAGGAACAACAGAAATGGATACAAGGCTGGTGCTCTTCGTGAAGGTCTACAGAAGCAATATGTGACTGATTGCGAATATGTCGTGATATTTGATGCAGATTTCCAGCCAGATGAAGATTTTCTATGGAGGACCATCCCCTATCTTCTTGAGAACCAGGAATTGGGTTTGGTTCAGGCTAGATGGAAATTTGGTATACTTCCAACAATCAAATCTTCAAGTTAAACCTCTGTGACAGTATCGTACAATCCATCGATTCCAACCTGTAAATTACTAAAAAGCTGATAGCAGATTGTAGTTGATTTAGTTGTTTTAAAAGCAAATCGGTGCACCAAGGCTTCAGTTCTATAAGCAGTTTAGCTTGCACATTTCATTGCAATTAACTACACTTTTATCTGTAGTGAATGCGGATGAATGCCTGATGACTCGACTCCAAGAGATGTCGCTGGACTATCATTTCACTATCGAGCAAGAAGTGGGCTCCTCAACCTGTTCATTCTTTGGGTTCAATGGTAAGCCAAAAGTTAAAATATTATCCACCTTCTCCGCATTATGGCTACTATGAAACACTTCAAGTCAACAATTTATAGATATTTTTACATACTATACCAGGGACAGCTGGTGTTTGGCGTATTCAAGCAGTGAATGATGCCGGTGGATGGAAAGATCGAACCACAGTCGAGGATATGGATCTTGCAGTCAGGGCTAGTCTTAAGGGTTGGAAGTTTGTTTTTGTCGGGGATCTAGAAGTGAGTTCTATATCCCACTTGAAATTCATTCTTTCAGTTATTATCTTAAACATCTTCAGCAAATAAATCACTACCAACATAAATAGGTCAAAAATGAACTCCCAAGTACATTCAAGGCTTATCGATATCAGCAACATCGTTGGTCATGTGGCCCAGCCAATCTCTTCAGGAAAATGACCAAGGAAATTATCCTGTGCGAGGTAAAATATTTGAAACTTTACCATTCTATGAGTAACACAGCATTTAGAAATTTGACTAAAGTATCAGCATCCTATCTTGTGCAGCGGGTGTCGATCTGGAAGAAAATTCACGTCATTTATGCATTCTTCTTTGTGAGGAAGATTGTCGCACACTGGGTCACTTTTTTCTTTTACTGCGTAGTAATTCCAATAAGCATCATGGTTCCTGAGGTTGAACTTCCAAAACCAATAGCCATATATCTCCCAGCTACCATTACCATTCTGAACTCATCTTGCACTCCAAGGTAAAACAAATTCAGATAAAGCAAGGTATTAAAGCACTCTTTCTGTTAACATATAAAATAAGGCTCAAATAAGATCCCCACTTGGTTGTCAACAGGTCCTTGCATCTTCTTGTCTTCTGGATCTTGTTTGAGAATGTGATGTCTCTGCATCGATCTAAGGCAACAATAATAGGACTACTAGAAGCCAACCGAGCCAATGAATGGGTCGTGACTGAGAAATTAGGGAACACAAACAAACATAAGAACAATGCCAAAGCTTCGAAGAAATCACGTTCCCGCATTGGAGAAAGGTAAACATCTTTCAACTACATTTCCATCATCTTTCACTTGCGAACTCCTAAATCAATAAAAGTTGGTTAATTGAACATAGACGGCGGTCTCTGCATACTAACAATTGGCTTGCTGAAGTTGAATCATCTAATATGAATTTCAACATTGTGATGTTACTAACAGGATTCATTTCATGGAGCTGATAATGGGAATGTTCATGCTGCACTGCGCTATTTACAACATTCTCTTTGGAAATAATCACTTCTTTATATATCTCTTCTTGCAAGCAGGCGCGTTCTTCATCGTAGGAATTGGGTATGTTGGTACATTTGTCACCAACTAGAGCAGCAAACTCAAGATCAAACCACAGAGATGGGAACACTAAACACAAGGAGACAGGTGGCTTATTTTATTATGTGTATCTAGTACATTAATAGTGTCAATGTTCTTAAGAAAATAGCAAGGCAACTATACACGTGGGCTGACGAGATCGCTAGCTGTATCTGAGATAGTTCTAAAGGAGCTGTACCTAAGAGACCATAACAAGATACAGGATAACAGGGTGGGCAGATGCTTACTAGTAGTAAAGCTGGTTGTATCTATGAATAATGAGCACGATTACATGTTAATAAAGTTTCTACGCGTTTATGGAAGTTCTCATTCTTAAGATGTTGTTTCCAATCAATTTAAATAAATTTCACGGTATAGCTTTTCAAGTTCATATGGTGCTCTACAACCATTGTGCAAATGGTGAATTAAAGATGTTGAAGTTCTGGAAGGAGTTACCTAAAAATTACCTCAGTTACTTCATACTTGTCATTTCCATTGCAAGTATTTGTATATAAAGCATAATTCAAAAAACCTGGCCACAACTGTTCTTTTTCTGCCGGGATATTGCATTAGCTGAAAAATAAACAATGACATAACAAGAAAGCCTATCCAGCGAGTAGTTGGCCCTCCAACTTTGAAGGAACACCAAGAAGTTCCCTTCGCTCTAAGCTTAGTGATACAAGGCCTTTACCTAATTGAAAATAGAACCTAAGCTGCAGAGGAGGGAAAACTAACGCTCACAGTTAGGTAATGCAATCCGACAGGCTAATGAGGAATCGTGTCTGGCACTAAGATATTGCAAGGACCCGCAAGATCAACCACTATTCAGATATAAGAAAAGCATAGCAGTTGGTCGTTGATTATGGAACTTTGATGAAAGAAGTTCCGATAAACTTAAACTTCAATCGAGACTTCCAAATTCCCCGAGCAGTAACCTGAGCTCCAGAGGAAGAAAGACCCAAGTGGGTGGATTTGATTTCCAGGGTAGGAAAATACTGCTCATATGCAAGAGTTGGTCGAATCTCAATGTGCTATAAGCAGCCCTCAACCTGCCCTTAAAGTACATGTTTGCAGCAAACTAGATAGTATAAAAAATTTCATCTTCGATAGGATTTGGCTAGCTAATCCTGTGATGCCTACAACAAAAGGATTCAGGAGGAAACTCTGCACTAGGGAATCATTCAATATGCTCCTGGGTCTAAGTGCAACACTTGGGTGAGTGTTGGTAAGCAATTACTGGCATTACAATAGGCCTTCTTAATCTTAAGACTAACACTGACTTGCTTACCATGCAACTTCATTACTTTGGCTTATTACATCTGTGACTCTATGCTAATGCAACTATATATCTTTATATCTGAACTTAGGTACGCAATGCTATACAGTTCATCTTAACTTCGAAAGTGGGAAAGTGGAAAAAGTCTCAACAAGATAAGTCAAAGGACAAAGGAGAAACATATAGCAAAATCAAAGACTCCCCTAGGGATGCCAGTAATTATGAAAAGAACACCACCTTATCCCTTAAAGGAGAAACATGTGCTCAGTGTCCTACATTTATCACAGTTCATAAAACCCAGATAATTCTAAATACACAACCCCAAATAGGATCCTTCATCCTCACATCCACTGCACTCACAATGCTTCGAAAAAAAGAAGAAAAAAAGGACACCCCCCACACAGAAGGAACAAGTGGTCATGAAATTTAGAGGCACGCCAATCTATCTTTCCTTCTCATAGTATTTCTCGGGAGTTGGGAGAACGAAGAGGGAAGGGGTCTCTATCTACTACATTATGCAAGAATAAGGATAACATCACATTTGATTTTGAAATAAGCTTTACCTGAAATCGTTACTTTCTTTTTCTGTATCGTTGATCAAATTGCAGAAACAAGACAATGAGTAAAGGCTAAACTTCAAAACCATAAAGCTAGTAGCTAGCGTGAAGACAGAGCAATGAAAATGTTAAAGGCTGGCAGAGAGATTTGTGTCAACTTATTAATGTGCTATTACGTATGGTAAAATTACACCTGCTTCTTGATGAAAGCATGCAAAATAGCGTTTAGAGGAAGAAAACTTATAAACCAAGAAAGCAATTTTGCATAAAATAAGTCTATAAAAAGTTTCTCTCACTCTATCTCATCAATTTTGATTTCATATTGTTCCCCAGTTGAGAGGATTTTAACACCAACCATACCTCTTTTCCACTCGGAAGTTCCAACCAATATTAGTCTGCGTGCATCTATCCTTGATGCCCGCTTGAACACCCTAATAAAAATGAGAATACATATAAATTGAAATAACAATATTCAGAAGCTCTCAATAACGACCGAACACCAATCGCATATTACTTACCATTTCAGTGGTTTGCGTTCCAAAACCAAATCGACACTTTGGCCTTTCTCCCTCAGCCTTGTTGCAACTGAAGCAGCAACACCTTGAAGATTCGGATCCAGTGTGCACACAATATTCTCTACGTGGAGACTAAGTTCTGGTAAAAGCTGCTTCTCCTTCAACAGCTAAAAGTAAATCCACATATATAGAAATAAAGATATTAGATTGGAGGCAAAAAGTTTTTAATAGATCCAGATGGACCACATGATAGGTGTGCATATATAAAGAAAGAATTGCGCACCGATAAATTGTTTACTTTCTATGATCTTCCGGATATTGAAAAATTGTCAAATTACTTTACAATAGCCATGTTGACACTCGAGTCCTAGAGTGTTCACATGTGTGGACACACAACATAAGGGGTTCAGAAAAGCCAATAGGATTTACTTCATGGAAGGACATCTACCTTATAAACTACAATCAAAAGTTTGATTATCCGTACAAAATCAAGTCATGCAAGACAAAATATGAGTCTAAAAGTAATAATTGGTACTTTTAGAAGTACTTATATTCATCTACCTGTTACATAGCTATGTAAATATTGTGTAAAGATGACTGTCCTTGCATCATTTATTTTGAAAGTGCCAATGTCCCCCACACCATTTGTCTATATCGACATTCAAGAGTCAACACATTTCCCTATACAAATATTTTAGTGGATCGTGTATATTTCTGCAAATAAACTGTTATTTTCTTCATGCAGATGCTGCAAAGATCACCATATAGATGTTAGTTCAATGCTCAAATAACCACCAAGCACGTAGATCAACTGGTAAGGGACTTGTTCTAACTTAATTACGGACTCGAGTTCAAGTCTTGGAATGCAGCTGTGTTTGGCAGGGAGGGCTTTGCCGTACCAGTGGTCCTACCCAGCTCGAATCTGGACTCGTTGGCACCCACCCAATGTGGTGATCGGAGACCAGATGGCCAAAACCAAAAATAAATAAATAAAGGTAATGCTACAAGAATGTCCATCAAGGAGTCTATATGATATTGGTGTGGTTCCACACCCCACAAGATGTTAATTAATTAGTTTATATAGTTCACACTCAAATGACGATTGCAGCAAAACATGTACGGTTATCACATAGACAATCATAGCATCTTTATGCCGAAAGCAATACCAACTACTGCATTCTTTTACATTGTTCTTGCTAAATAAAGTAAAGGACATCATCACATAAGATCCAAGAGTAAGTTATATTAGTATATTAGGCTAATCTTCTGCCCAGAAAGTTCTTAGTGGTTTTTGCTTCTTCCTTTGCACTTGCTTGTTAAGTGGACTGCTCCTCCGCTTTGACCTAAATATATAAGATGCAACCGGAAGTTCTGCAAAGCTGACCAATTGCAATGCAATGCAATGCTCTTGGTATCTCTACTTTTACGGGAACGAATGAAACACATCTTGATGCATTATATAATCATAGAGATCTTAGCCAACAAATCCATTAATCAGCATGAAAGTAATAGAAGTAAATAAAATACAACAACTCACTTCCACTATTACAGCATCACCAAATCCAAAGCCACAAGCAGGAATGTCATCACCTCCAAAAGTAGAGAGCAAATGATCATAACGTCCTCCCCCACAAATGGCTCGCAGCTTCCCTTCTCTATCAAATCCCTGTCGAATAAGAACATCAGTTGAAAGAAAAGAAAGGGAGTTTGAACTAAATGATTCATGCATCTTCTTTTACAGAAATCCACCAAGAGTTGTGTTTGTGTATCAATAGACCGGCAACCTTGCCAACAAAAAAAAAAGAACAAACAATTATAATTTTTTTTTTTTGGCCACTTTTTTGGTTCTTTAGTGAGTTTTCATTCTTAAAAGCAGCATAATAAGGCACAGTAAACTAAAAACATTGATTTCTTTATGAGCATCCATTCAACTTCGATTAAGTGTTCTTCAGCATGCACTTTTCCTGTTTGTACCAACCACTTGATTTTCATACATGTATCTGCATTTAGACACTATTGGAACTGGTTCGGATAAAAAAACATGAACCATGCGGACGATTGTGCAGGGTAACAATAAAGTTTCACCAAGTTAAGACAGATCTCACATTTGAATTTAGTAGTTGAAAGGCATCTTTAATACAAAGCACTAAATCTAAGAATGCATATAAAATTATTTGGTATAGAGACAACCACTTCTTGCTCTAGCTTTTGATCAGATAGATAGCATAGCAACGAAAAGTGAATGACCGGTCATAGCAAACAAAACCGGTTTGTAACTATGGAAAAGCTAAGGAACTTGCCAAAAGGTGTTAACTCATATAAGACAAAAGAATCTCACAGGCTATAATGTTTTTGGTGCAATGAAACAAAACTGTAACAAGTTAAAATGATTATGTTTGCAGACCAACGTGAAAAGTAAAATTTACTTATGCTAAGACCCTATTTCTTCAGAAAACAGATATTCCAGAACACTCTGCTCTGTTTCCACTAACAGGAGTTCCCGATTCTAACCTCGAACACGATTCCAGTATAGTAGGCTAGGCCACGAACAACAGAGGCATCAAACTGAATCCACTCTGAAAATCCAAACTTTTCAGCAAGAGCAAAAAGTTGTTTCAGATCACTAACAGCTCCCCCAGCATCGCCAAGTTTCTCTGCAATAAAGTAAATGTTACACACAATTAGAGAACACTAATCCCATCATTATTCTGCTTCCTTATAAGATTAATACTACAATTGAGAGAAATACAAATGAATTTCACATTTAATACCGTGAAAATCCGTATATCAGACTTCTGACAACCAACAGTTTTGAAATATTTGTAACATTCATCATCCTAGCACATCGAAGGCATCGCTAAGCTTCTCTTTTGAATAAAAAAGTAAATTAAAACCAGTTCGTACAGTTGAATAACTGCGCCATTACACTCCGGACAATGACCAAATGGTTCCTAAATTTTATGTAGGTGTAGCTAGAGATAAGCTTAAAATTGTTCCCAAATTTTGGGCCTTTGCCTATTTTCTGTGGCAGAGTTCAGGACTACTTCCCTTCTCAAGTTTGAAAGTCTAGAGGAGTTCTGACTTCTTTTAATTCATAATGTGCAACGTGTTGGTGCTATGCATCTCTTCATGCGGTCATATGCCGGTCTTTCAACCAGAACGCAGTTTTATTAGAGGTAGCTTGAAGTGATAGTCCACTGACATCTATTTGATTTTAGCTATCAGTATCGGTGTGAAACCGTGTGCCTAGATTAGTTGACACTTTCAGGGACGAACGAATCGGTTCCAATAATGCTTTTTAGCCAGATAAAGTGCATGGTGCTTCAGCTGGTGGGCAGAATATTTTTGGAACTTTATTCATTCTTCACTAGAAGAGTTGGGTTTATTCTGTGTAGGATGATCCATTCCATTTGAGCGAGTGACGGTATCAGTTTGAAGGATACTAGCAGTCTAGCACAACAAATGGTTAACAAATCCAGAATAGCCCACCAAAGTATTTCTAGTAAAAATATGCTGTGGAGCCTTCTTTTAAGCCGAAGTACCTGTATTGACATGACACATTTGGTGGTTTACACTGCATTTTGTGCAAAATTTAGAAATGATCCAACACCCAGCTCCGATCCACACGCTAAGTCCAAGTAGCATAGACTTGAAATGCAATGTTTCATATGGAGTACTATATTTTGTAAGGTAAAAACATATTCTTCTGAATCTATCACGCCCCCTCCCCCCCAACCCAAAGTTCAGTTTGTGTTTTTCCTTTTATTTCGCCCATAATCAACAAAAGCAAACACACACTCCCCTCCATCCCACTTGAAGGGTTACACTTTTAATTTTTGTCCGCCCCACTTGAAGGGTTACGTTTCCTTTTTGAGCCATCTTACTTGACCAATTTACCCCTACTTTATGCAAAGGATAAATGTGCCACAACACTTAAGGGCCTATTATGCAAATTACCCTTTTTCAACTCATTTATTAATCAACGAGAAGAGTCAAAAGCGTAAGCCTTCAAGTGAGACGGAGGGAGTAGGATTTATACCAATACTGACATGGACTACAATAACAAAGCAGGATGTATATGTGATGACCTGGTATTTGAACTCGACGGAATAGGATTCATATAGCTGACCTAAGTAATTGGGACAAAGGCTAAATTGAGTTAAGTTTAAACATTACAGAAACAGAAGTATCATTTTATTCCAAAGTACCCCAAATAAAAGTGATGAGGATATATTGTGAAAAATACTTTCATTCATACTGAGCTTAATAGCAATAAAAGATAAAATGCAGAGAGTTGGAATACTAACAAGCAATTCAGGACAGATAATGGAATAAAGTAACTAAATGTTTTACTCGCTCAATTCCAAAATATGTGATGACTTACTTTGACAGGTGTGGTACAGACTTAAAGTACTTCAGAGTAACATCGAGGTAACATGTTCTAGAAATACTTTCAATAAATATAGTCATTTCTGATAAAACAATAATTTTCTTAGAAATGAAATAGATAATACAAGGAAGGCCAAGGCCAAACCAGGCAAAAAGACTAAAAAAAAAAGGAAGCGGGAAAACATAAAAGAAACACTCAGGTTAATGCAAGGCAGCTCTCCAATCCCAGGACAAATCTGCTAAAGAAAGGCTTTGGAAGCCTTACAACTCTTGGCCCGAACGGAATATTGAATGGAAATCCGCTCCCACAAAAGCGTTAAGACCTCTAAATATCCGAGAATTCCGCTCGATCCAAATGTTTCACAACAAGCTGAACGCAGCACACCCCCAAAACACTGAAGCATCCTTCGGTCGACCGAAACCCAAGTGTCTGATCATATATAACTCCTGCACAATACAGGGCATGATACAAACCTCCCCTCAGACAACATACACCACAAGCGCCAAGTCATAGGACAGTCCATAAACAAATGCTCATGGGACTCACTGTTACCCATACACATAACATACATTCAGGAAGATGGCTGTCTCCGGGCACCCCCCTTGCCTAGTATTCAACAGGTTAGAAATAACGGACCATGCAAAGACTTTAGTACTTAAATCGAACCTTGGATTTCCAAATGAATTTATAAAGAAGAAAGTGAAATTGATATGTGATCGAAGAACCTTTGTGAATGACTAAACAAAAAACAAACCAGACTGCTCAGGAATCCAAATCCAACGGTCATGTGATGATCCAAAGGCTGGAACAACAACAACTGATTGAGCAAATGTGCAATAGAACGTGGATATTCTGTCATCAAGATTCCCGATAGAATGAAAGTGCTAAAAGAACAGACCCTCTCCCCTCCAAACAGCAACAATAACAAAACCATAATCCCAATCACTTGGGGTCGACTACATGAATCCTTTTCCGCCATTTCACGCGATCCAGTGTCAAGTCATCATATAGATCATAATTTTTCATGTCTTTCCGTATTTCAGATGTCCATGTTCGCTTTGGCCTACCCCTACCCTTAGCTTGATTAATACTAATATCATCAAACTTCCTAACTGGAGCACTAAGGGGTCTACATTGTAAATGACCAAGCTATCTTCGGCTGTTCTCTCATTTTCTCCAATATAGGAGTTGCTTTCGCTGTTTCTCGTATTTGTTCAATACGAATCCTATTTTCTAGTTTTACCGCACATCCAGATAAGCATTCGCATTTCTCCGGTTCTCCTACACTCGTCTTGTTAGCATGTTCCTTCTTAGTAGCATAACACTCAGTTTCATATGATAGCCAGACCTAACAGATGTCCTATAAAAGCGGAAATAGAAGCAATATATACTTGAAAGTCGAAACAAACAAGGGAAAGATAACTTTAGAGGAAACTCCCCTATCTAGTGATCCTACCAAAACCGAACCCCATCCACGAGGCTGACCTTGATATTTCATTATAATAATTTAAATAAATGGTATATAGAATCTGCATTCACATGCCTTTAACGCTCAGCACTTATGAAAAACAAAAGGATAATCAATTTAGAGGAGAGAGTACTTAATTGTAGATCTACATTGTATACAGTTTCTAAAATGGTGAAGCATATCCTTAATTAGACCAAACTTGTTACTCACTTTATCCCAAAATAAGTGTTTGCAATCCCTTTCCTACAATGTCCTTAACTAAGTTTGTTTTTGAACCTCCATTTCGAGAAATCACAAGTAACAACTTATTTGCGATGTAGCCAAAGTTTTAAAACCAAGAACTAGTCATAAATATGAAGGGTAAGTGTGGAACTAAAAGGGGTCCACATGACTCGTAAAACTCTTTCAGAACTGAATACCAAGGCACTGTACATCGATTTTAGGGACATGGGGAGAATTGTAGATATACTATAAGAGCCATAAATAATTCAAACATGAGCTAAATGATATAAACTACATCATTGGAGGGTGGTTGAGAATAACAGAGAAGGCCAGCCAACCAAATAAAACATTACACAAAGTAGACTGCATACATGCCACTTAATAACAAGACCAAGGACATTAATATTCAATAACATTGGACCTGGAAAACTATGTGTAACTTCCCAATTTAAAAAATACAATAGAGTACGACCTTCCAACTTTGTCAAAGACTTCCATGACAGAACTTGGAGTAGGTCCTCAACAGCCTCATCTGATAACTCAGCAGACTTCAGCTCTTCTTTCATCTCATCTATTGGGATCTTCCCCATCTACTTCCAACAAACTCAAACACATGAGCGCAATAGCCAAACAAACATGAAAATAGTTAGAAAACAAGTAAATTTTCTAGGGATCAGGTGTTGCTGATGCAGAAAGGTCAAGGGAAGTAAATTTTAAAGCACAACAAGCCTCCTAATTTGTTGATGGAGACTATTCAAGAACTCGATTAGTCAACTTATTAATGGAGTTGGTAGTATTAGGTCAAATAAGCTGCTGTACAAGTGCAATTGGTTTTCAAATTTATGGAGTCAAGAGTATTTTGGTAATTAGTTAGCTGGTTCAGCCCAGATCCTTCTAGAGTTATAAGCTTAATTATCTTTAGTTAGTTTCTGGTTTCCTTTTGGGAACAG
>JAOTQG010141974.1:3913-19310 GCA_025631175.1 Iris virginica
CATGGTATCGGAGCCACTGTCCTGATCTCTCGTGTCCAGTGTCCCTTTTGATTCAATTTCCTCGTTCCTAGTCACTCACTCACTCTTGATCAAGTTTTTCTCGGTATCATGCAATCAGACACGTATGATGCAATCTTGGTTCGCTTTAATGGCAGATCGAAACTACTCGGCATGGGCATTCAACTTCGAGATTTTAGTCGAAGGAAAGGACCTATGGGACCATGTAGATGGCAGCACTCCTGTTCCTGACAAAACCAAAGACAAGATTGAGCATGAGAAGTGGAGGGTCAAAGATGCTCAAATCATGGGGTGGATTCTAGGATCTGTCTAATCCAGCATGGTCTTGAATCATCAGCGATTCAAGAATGCAGCGGAGATGTGGAATCATTTCAAGAAAATCTATAGTCAACAAAACTTTGCTCGTCGATTCCAACTGGAGCTGGATCTAGCTAAATTTCACAAGGATAATCTTTCTATCTCTGACTTTTACGCTCACTTTTTGAATTTGTGGGTTGAGTACACTGAAATCGTTTACGCTGCCTTACCCGCTAAAGGTCTTAGTTCTGTTCAAACAATTCAGAAACGACTCAATCAGTGTCTTATGAAATTGAGACCTGAATTTGAAGTTTTCAGGTCTAGCCTCATGAATCGGTAGCATGTTCTTTCCTCGTATGGAATTCTCAATGATTTGCTTCGAGAGGAGCAGTATCTCCTCACCCAGAACACCCTGAAAGAACAAGAATCTGCCTCTGTTACCGTAGCTTATGCAGCAGAAGGCAAGTCCAGGGGAAGGGATATGCACACCCTACAGTGTTTTTCTTCAAGGAGTTTGGGCATTATGCTTCAAATTGTCCAAAAAAGTTCTACAATTACTGCAAGAAGGAAGGCCATATCATCAAGGAATGCCCTACCCTACCTCCCAAGAAATCTGAGACAGCATACGCAGCCTCAATTGGATCCTCAAGTGTCGGAGGTATAGCGGATACAGCACACGCAACACGCAATGCTTCTGTTCAATCTGTGACCCCTGAAATGGTTCAACAAATTGTTTCCTTTTTCTCAGCCTTAGGCATCTCAGGAAAACCTTTTCCTGTATCACCTACTTGGTTCATTGACTCTGAAGCTTCGACCCATATGACAAATAACGCTAGTTTTTTTTTTTCCCAATATTAAAACATATTTTGGAAATCTTTTTGTATCGCTGATCGAAGCCATTTGCCTTTCACAGCCATCACTGATATTTCTTCCTCTCTAACTGATGTCTTTATCTCTCCTGGCCTTACCACTAATCTTACATCTGTCGGTCATTGATTGGTAATAATTGTAAAGTGGCATTCTCTTAGTTTGGTTGTGTTGTGCAGGTTCAAACAGTGAGGGAGGATGATCACGAGGGGCCTAAAGTCAGACGTGTTTTTCCTATCCAGTTTCCTTTTCCATCTCCATCTCGATTTGTCTCTTGTAGTTCTGCTCATGTTGATTATCAAGCATGGCATAAGCGTCTCAGTCATCCAAACAAAGTTGTTCTTTATGACTTATTGAGATCTGGTTTGCTTGGGAATAAAATGCCGCCTTCTCTCAGTTCAATTCAATTTTAGTGTCATTCTTGTAAAAAGCAAAACTTTTCCATTTCTAAACCTTTTGATTTGATACATAGTGATGTGTGGGGTATGGCACCGGTTCTCATGCTAGCCATAAATACTGTCACTTTTATTGACTATAGTCGGTTCACATTGATTTATTTCCTCCGCTCTAAAGACGAAGTATTTTCAGTTTGGAATAGAGGTTTTTGATGTAGTTGCAATACAATAATTTTCCTTAGCGCAAGCACGTCGTGAGTAAACTACCGCTTCGTCGGAGTTAACCTGTCTCTACGGCCTGTCTTGTGTATGAAAAAGAAGACTTTAGCGACTCAGGCGGCTAATCTGCATTATTCTTCTATCGGTCTTAGGAAAAACTAACGATATGCTTAAAACGAATACCAGAAAGTCCCTCATCTCCACTACTCTTCGCTGGTTTGAGATCTACTTTTTTCATGCATACATTCAGGCCCAATTTTCTATGAATATTAAAATTCTTTTCTCAGACAATGGGACTGAATATATATCTCGTTTGCTTCAAGAATTTTTGCAAGATAATAGCAAAATACCTCAAAGGTCTTGTCCTTCAACCCCTCAACAAAATGAGGTGGCTGAAAGAAAGAATCATCATCTTCTCGATGTTGTCCATACCCTTTCACTAGTCATGTGTGTCCACTAGGTTTTGGTGTGAAGCTCTCTCGACTGCATTATATCTTATAAATAGATTACCTTCTCCCTCATTGAACAATGTCTCCCCTTACACTCAGTTATTTGGTTGTACTCCAAGTTATTCTAATTTTCGTACCTTTGGATATGTGTGCTATGTTCATCTTCCTAAACATAAGCACAAAACTCACGGCTCAATCAGTTAAATGAGCTTTTCTAGGATATTCTGTACATCAAAAAGGTTTTCTTTGCTATGATCCTAATCTGTGCGCCGGGTTCGAGTTTCAAGAAATGTGATATTCCTGAAAAACCAATTTTTTTATCCACTTACCAAGATCGTCCTTCCTCTTCACATGCTATAGTTCCCGTATTTACCGACTCTTCTGCCGAACCTGCTGCAGAATCCTCATCTCCTTCCAGCTCGCCAATTTCCAAATCTCCGGCTCCTAAACATCTCTTGGTATATCAGCGAAACCAGGTCAAAATATCACACATTACGCTCCAGAAACTTCAATTTCAGAGCCCCCTCAGATTGATTCCCTTGTTATTAATCCTGTTCCAGAGAGTTCACCTGAAACTGCCACTCACGGACACAGTACTCAGTTAGTCACCCCGCAGATAGGTATGGTTTTCCTAATTTTGTATTGTTCACAACCACCTTGTCCTCTATTTCTATTCCATCATCTTATGAACAGGCAATGGAGCATGAGTGTTGGCGGAAAGCTATTAAACACAACTTCTTGCACTTGAAGAAAACCAAACATGGGATGTTGTACCATGTCCACCTCTTGGCACCGAGCTTGTGCTTTCTGTTAAACAACAATCTGATGGTTCCATTGAGCGATTTAAAGCTCGGGTAGAAGTGCTTGAGAACAAACAAGAGTATGGACTCATAGGACGAGACTTTTGCACTGGTAACTAAGATGACCACCATACGAACCTTATTAGCCCTTGTTGCATCTAAATTGTGGCCTCTACTTCAGATAGATGTCAAAACTGCATTCTTACATGGCAATCTCAAGGATAAGTGTACATAAGACTTATTAGAAGTAATGTGAATAACGGCTCAATATTGTATAGTACTTGTATCTAGGGGGTTTAGTGTAATATGTATATGGGTAGAAGTATTGTTGTAAAGTGTACTCTTCTCATTAGGTCAAATACACATCAAATTACATTCTCTCTCTTCCAAGTTCTTTCTTTCCCTTTTGGTCTATACATGACTTGGTGTCGAGCGCACCAAGTTAGAGACACGCGCAAGGAAATCTGAGAGTACCATCGTGATCACCATAAAAAGCCGAGCTTATCGTGAAGTTTTTAGCTCCATCGGACTTCAGAAGCGCTGCCACGCCCCACCACAGTTGCAGGCGCGTAGGTGAATTTTTCGGCGAGATTTTTTCATGGCAAACTCGCCTTTCTCTACTGATCAGGGTTCTAGTGGAGGTGTAATCATTTCTTCTGTTTGCTGTTGGGGTTTGTTTGTGAGAGTGTTGTACTTTAGTTCCCATGTCTCAAGAAGTTAAGTCCACTTCCAATGAAGCTAGTAGAGGAGCTCATCTTAGTTCAGCCCTCGTAATTAGCTCCGTGATATTGGATGGTACAAACTATTTGGCATGGTTGGAAGCTTGCTTACTCTCCATTCAAGTTAACGCAACGGTTTATTTCCTGAAGCTCCAAACCACCCTAGGACACCGACACGAAACTTGATGATTGGTATTGGACAATGCAATGGTCAAGACATGGCTTTACAGCTCAATGGAAGCAAATATTCGGAGGAGTTATCTTTTTCTCATAACCACTTATGAAATTTGGAGTTTTGTAGAGGAAACATTCTCACATTCCGAAAATTCGTTGGAGGAAATTTGGTTACTTGGGGCAGCAAGAAACAAGTTGTAGTGGCGAGGTCCACTGTCGAGGCAGAATATAGAGCTATGGCTCTTGGTGTGAGTGAGCTCATGTGGACTTGTTCTCTTCTTGGAGAGAACTAAGATTCCCACCGATCGGACCTATGAAGTTGTTTTATGATAACAAGGCAGCTATGTGCATTGCACATGATCTGATTCAACGTGACCGAACAAAGCATGTCGAGATTGACCGACATTTCATCAAGGAGAAGATTTCTAGTGGCCTCTTTTGTATCCCTTATGTAAAGATCGGCGATCATTTAGTTGATGTCTTAACTAAGGACCTTAAACTTAATAGTAAAGTCTTTATTCCCATTGTAAGCAAGTTAGGCATGAGAATATCTTCCCTCCAACTTGAGGAAGAGTGTTCGAAGTAATGGGAATAATGGGTCAATATTATATAACATTTGTATCTAAGGGGCTTAGTGTAATACGTATATGGGTAGAAGTATTGTTGTAAAGTGTATGCTTCTCATTAAGTCAAATACACATCAGACTACATTCTCTCTCTTTCCCTTTTGATCTTTTCATGACTAGACTTCCCTCCGGTACGCCCACTGCTTCGCCTAACGATGTTTGCAAACTAAAACGCTCGTTATGTAGTTTGAAGCAGGCACCCAGAGTATGATTTGAGAAGTTTCAGTCGACTCTTCTTGGTTTCTCATTTATGCAGAGCCAATATGATTCCTCCCTTTTTCTTCAAAAGACGTCTAAGGGCATAGTTGTTCTTCTTGTCTACGTAGATGATATTGTTGTCACCAGCTCTGATATCCAAGCCATCAATCAGATTCAGCAGTTGTTACATTCTAGTTTCCACATGAAAGACCTTGGCCAACTGACTAACTTCTTGGGTTTAGAGGTACAACATCGGCCCGAGGCATTTTTTGAATCAACACAAGTATATTCAAGACTTGGTTCAGTTAGCACGGCTTATAGGCTGTAGTTCGGTTGAAACCCAATGGAAGTTAATGTGAAATATCAGCGAGACAAAGGGGAGCTCCTTGCGGATCCTACTTTACATCGAAAGCTGGTTGGTAATCTTATCTATCTAATCATCACTCGACCGGATATCTCATATGGTGTCCTAAATATGAGCAAGTTCATGCAATCCCCTCGACATCTCCATCTAACTGCATCCGAACGCCTCGTCCGATACGTCCTTGCTACTCCAAGTAGTGGCCTATTCTTCCCTACC
The DNA here is from genome assembly GCA_025631175.1 of Iris virginica. Classification (NCBI taxonomy): domain Eukaryota; kingdom Viridiplantae; phylum Streptophyta; class Magnoliopsida; order Asparagales; family Iridaceae; genus Iris; species Iris virginica. The sequence continues at coordinate 9,256 of JAOTQG010141974.1, forward strand.
AGTTCCTCGGTCCAGCTATACAAGCCTACAACGATGCAGATTGGGCTAGATGCCCGAACACACGAAAATCGTTTACTGGTTAGTGTATGTTTCTTGGCGAGGCTCTTATCTCATTGAAATGCAAAAAGCAGAACTGTCTCTTAAGTCCTCCACTGAGGCAGAGTATCGTGCTATGTCCGCTGCTTGATCAGAAATGATCTGGTTACGTGGTCTCATCACAGAACTTGTTTCTCCCAAATTCAGCCAACTCCATCACATGCTGACAACACCATTGCCATCCAAATTGCAGCCAATCCTGACTATCACGAACGCACGAAACACAGCAAGGTTGACTGCCACTCCATTAGAGACGCTTATGACCACCGGGCCATCACTCTTCCACATATCTCCACCACTTTACATATTGCGGATATCCTCACTAAAGCATGCCCCGTCAGCGCCATACCTTTCTTGTTGGCAAATTGATGCTTGTCGATTTACCAGCATCAATTTGAGGGGGGATGTCAAAGGAATTAGCTGTAAATATTGGCTAGCAGATTTTATGCAGTCGAATATATGTTAAGAACTGTAAATATTTACTTTCCAAGAATAGAGTAGAATTAGATTATTTGTAGGTTACAGTTACAGATTTGTAAAGCTAAATGTCGGGCTGAAAATCAGGTTATACATTGGTTATATAATGATGATTCTCCACCGGAGGAGAGCCACATTTTTCCCTCACAAAATTGTCATTCAGAACATGGTGTGACCCAACCACAGCCAACACTTTAAACCACCAATTTCAGCTTACACACACACACACAAGAGCCTGGTTGCAGCTTATTCACCCTACTTGATCCTTCTTTTCAATTGTTCCACTGAACTTTCGAAACCGTTCCAACCAAATCCTACTGATAAACTTCAGTTACGGTAAACAGAAGGATGCCATAAAATGGCCAACAAGGAAGCAAAGCCCTCATTTGTTATCTTTGAAAGAATCCCAAGAAACTTGCAAGAAAAAAGTCATTATGCAAAAATACGGATGTTACTGTCATCCCTAAAACAGTAAAATTTGATCAAATAACCAGTGTATTCGTCAAAGAAGACTACCCAAAAACTCCCCCGCCAGGTTCACCGCCAAAAACAACCCCATCTTAATCAACCAAAGCACACCCAATGACCATCTGAGCCACCTCAATGACCAATCCATATAAGCACCAAACTGGTGCAGTCCACATTAGCAATATATGACCAATCCATATATATGATTTGCATTGGAATCCAAAGATAAGCCACTGGTCGTGTGCAGCCCAACAAGTTCGTTTGGTAAACTAAAAAGTGCCCTTGGTAGACTTATTGATGTTTATTATACTCCATAAATGTTGTTTAGTAGAAGGACTAAGGAGGCTTTTCCTAGTTGGTAGCCCTAATCCTGAAAGGCAAAAAAATAAAGATGCAATAGTTCAACATCAATTAGAGTTGGATATCGTTTTGAGGCATAAGCTGTTATGCTTATGTGTGTTGCGACCGGTCCCTTGCGATTGTAGGTTCACCTCTTTCTTACTGATAGTAAGTTCTTATCCAATTCACGCACCCCATTTCCTGTCAAAGCCGAAATCCAGGAATCTCTATGTCCAAATTAAGCAATAGCGAAAATTGACCAACTTATTGATCAATTGTTTTTATCACGCCTTTGTATGAACACTTTTCAGCTATATTTTTCCCAAGCTCAAGTTTTATTGGATTTCTAGTAGTTATCCAAGGACTACTTTATTTCACCAACACATTATCACATATGTAGGCCATCAACCAGTTAATTCCCACCCTAACCACTTACCATATTCTCCTTATACGTTCGAATATTCTAGTCAGCAATTTTTAGTTCCTTTGTCAACATTCTATGTTAATTTCTTCAAATATATTTAGACAATTCTACAACTTTAGAAACTTATAATCTCTCCCTTGAATTCCACCAATCAGTTCTCAATTTTCTTCTCTGTTCTACGTTGCTGTGTTCTAGTATTTTAGCATCAAATTTCTATGTTGTTTGGTTAGACTCTCCCAAAATTACCTTATAGACTATTTTACCTACTTTCCTTGGTGAAGATAAAGTCCACTCGACATTTATTTGGTTCTCTTTTAAAATTATTTAGGTATCACTCTTTCTAAAGTCTCTAGAAATCGGGCCTATATTTTTGGTTATCATTTGATACACAAACAGCTTCTTTTAATTTGATGATAATAGACCCCCCAAAAAATTCGACTCCAAGCCAATCAAGCAAAATGTGCTTTTTCTTGAGACTTGCATACTTGCAATCCTAATCATCAAGTAGCTATAACCAAAGTACCGAAGAAAAAATATACATAGATAAGGAGTTGTTAGGCACCTGCCAGTAAAACCGAAGCCAATTCTCATCGATAGTTGATTGAGAACTATCCAGTTCCTTCCATTTCTGGGACAGCATGTGAGCCAAATCAATTTCACCATACTCTAGTACCATGTATATGTACGCATCATCTCTGACCCTGCCATCCTTATTACTCATGGAGCCATTCATGACTTCCTTTAGCAAAGCCTTATCTGTCACCTAAGAAGGAGATGCAATGTTAAAAACAGTTTCAAGACTTATCAAGTTACTTACTCCCTCCATATAACTTTGCGAGTCCACATAATCAAAGCCCTCGTTATAGGTAATCTTTAAGTTATCAATATTCTTTATTTTACCATTAATACATAAAAGAAATAAGGTGGTCACTTCTGTGAATTTTGACAGGATAGCTGAAAATGCCGAACTTTCAATTAGGGATCTCATTGGCATAAGGAGGGAGTATAGAAGAACTTAAAAGTACCTGATAGCTAACTAATCAGATCATATGCATATACGAAGAACCTTTCTTGAGAAATAATGAAACTAAACACTTCTAACAAGGATCAATTTTCGGCTATAATATATCAACCAATTTTTAAGCATGCATATCATGTCATGGCTAGGAAAATAGACATGGAAGGAGGCAGGCATAATAGAAGATGCCCAAGCTCTGTAGAAAAGAGACTTTGGATTGCAACCTCTATGAGCATGCAGATATAAACGCAAGTCTGAATTGTTCAATATGCCCAACAGTGATTTAGAGGGGCATTTCATGTTCGTTAGTTATTCAATCACTTGCTCCACTTATCACAATGAAACCTACAACTCTATTTAGATTACAAACCTTAATGCCACAACAGAATGAATGTGATAAGCAAAGAATATTACGTAAAAACAAGATATACTAGAAGAGAAAGTGGCTGTGCCCAAACATGAAATTTTGTTTCTATCGATGTATGTTCCATCTCAAATGAAAACAGAAACTCAAATGTTCAAACTTAGATGCAAATTCTATTTTCTTATGGATGATTACAAACCATATGTTAGGGGACTTAGGTGCAAATTTTATTCCCTCAACGCATTCAGTTTCCAAAAAAAAAAAAAAGCTTTCCATATAGGAGGAAATGTATAATTAAATGCCAATAATGTAGGTATATCACAACTCAAACAGGGTTTAAGTTAAGTTACCACCCAATAATACACATAAACACAACTAAAATATGAGCTAATTTAATGCGGTGATTGATTCTACAGCCATCTGTAGAACATCTATACAAGGTAAGGAACTATATATCTATAGGACATACCTCATAAAACATTACTAATCAATGAGGCAATTACTACATCAAGTCAATTTTTATCTGAGTACACCCATGAAAAGAAATAAAATCACGTACCTCATAATCAATGAGTTGAATAATGTGGTTCTTTCCCTTCAGTTTGTTCAAATATTCAATTTCCTGACAAAATCCAAATGCAGTAGCGTAATCTCGACCTTTAAGCTTTATCTTTTTCAAGGCGTAGATTGTGCAATCTTGGGAAATGACTTTGTGAACCTCACTACTACCTCCACTACCTATCTTGCCAAGCCTTTGATAGAGCTTCCCATTAACCTTAAAAAATAAATCAGGATCATAACTTCTTTTGCGAGGTGCAGAAGCTGCTTTACTGCTAGCAGGCTTTTCTTGTTTTTCTTGTGTTTCTGACTTGGAGGACACTGACTTCACATCAGATGATTGATATCTTGACATGGGAGCCTGAGACTGTACATCGGTGACATCACCAACAAAGGGTTCCTCTTTGGTTGACTTGTCTGCAAGACGGAGTGGATCTTTTGGAAGTCCGCATCCCTTAGGCTCTATGCCTTGGAGTCCTTCAGGTAGGACATAACACTTTTCTTGAATATGAGTGCCAACTGCAGAGCTGAGAGCCTGGGCTGCTACGTCTGTATGGTTAGGTAATATTCTACTGGTGTTCTGAGATGAAAGGTGAGATGAATGCTCCACATCTCTTTGGGGCAGTGGTTGGTGATTCACATCACAATCTACACCAAAACGAGCATTACTATTTTGATGAGGAGTGATGCAGTAACTTGTTGAACTAAGCATCGGAGCGGAAGCTGAATTCACTAATGTTGTTGTAGCACAAGATGATCCAACAAGTGAGGATTGAGTCATATGGTGGCTAAAGTCACTTTGTAGGAAGTTCCTAAATTGGTTCAGTTGATCTTGAACTCCTGTAGATCTCTTTGCCAACAAAGAAGAAATACCACCATCCGACCTCAAACTAATATCAAGATCCAAGTTTTGATTCCTCTGATTCTTCACATCTTGACACATTACAGTTGAAGCCTCCAGCTGATTGCTCACATCCCATTCCATTTCTGTCAATGCAAGTGAACTCATGTAAGTGGATAAGTTGTCCGTTCCAGTGGCCATATGATCACCAACTCCTGCATAGAATATGTTGCAGTGTCTACAATAATTCGCAATATTAAACTTGAACTTATCTGCATTATGTGTATTTGTATATCAAGTGTTAAATATGGCACCCCTAACTTGCATAGCTGTTAATCACGTCACACTAGTTTTATTTTTAAAAAGGCCTTTTCTAGCGATAAGTATTTGTTTCAACATCAAAAGCACAGAAGGTGCGGGGGCTATCTTTTGTTCGTACAAAAAGTTAACAGAAAATTAAAGGACAAAAAGGTCAAAAGAGATATAATATATACATATATTAATCCATGCGCTCATTCACACCGCAAAAATAAGATGTTTAAGATCGTGACGAGAATATAATAGCAGATTCAAGCCAGCAACTACATGTACATGTTAAAAGCCAAGAAAATAATACCTTGTGGTCTTGCATTGTTTTCCAGTGCAAACTGGACTTTCTTTGGACCATCAACCCCTGGAACATGCTCAGATTCTACTAGTGATGAAGGCATTGGATCACTGTTATCACAACCAGTTCCAAAACTCAGTTGATCACTCTGAGCCTCAATTGGCTGTAGACTCTTTTCATCAGCGCCTCTTATAGTGCCTGAAATAGAAGGTGGTGTGATTGAAGCATCCTCTTGAGTTTCCGCGACAACAGACATCATATTTTTTGTCCGTGCAGAAGAATCCTGAACTCTTTGGTTCAGTGAAACCTCATCTAGGGTCTTTCTGGTGTCCCCCATGGAACCCATGATTGAACGTGAGACCTTTGATGTTTCTTGTTTGGGAACCAATAAACGTCTTGGTCTAATACTGTTAGACTGCACAACACCTGCATGCAATCAAAAAATCCAAGTAAAGTACTTAATATTTTAAAAGCAATAAAGAAAAACCTTAATTGATAAAGAACAACAAGAAAACAAATATATGTATGTCACTGAAATCCCTACGTGTTAAGTACGTCCTCCGTCCCAGAATGAGCGTCATGTTTTGACTTTTTGGTTCAACTTGATTAATTTTAGACCAAAATGTTTTATAAAAATTGAGTTATTGTTGCAAATTAATAAAAGCTGTTTTTGATAGTTTACTTAATATTCTAACAAAGATTGAAATTTTAGAATCTAAAACACAATAAATGTATGATAAATAGTAATTTGATAATATCTTAGGATGACTTTTCAATGAGGAAATTGGACATTCTTGTGGACCGGAGGGAGATAATGCGAAGGAATCAAAAGTCCCAAAACCAACTTGGATGACTATGATGTTTTTCAAATGCCGCCGCACTATTAAAATGGACATGATGCAGCTGACAATCTTTGACATGATCACATGAGTCCTAAAGTGCCCTTTATTGCACTCACTTCCAAGAAGTCACATAAAGAGAATGTTTGAGATTTCAGCCTATTAGCTGGTATAGAGCATGTAAATCATGTCTAAGGTTATTGCTACTATATGTATGTGGCAGGTGTTGAACTATTTACTTGAATTCCCACAATCACTTGTGGGCAGTGCCGAAGTCTAACTGCAAATTTGGTGAACAATGAAAACTTGAAAGCATTACTTCAGAACTGAGAATGGCGGTCATTTGTTTAAGTAGAGATAGATAAGGAGAATGAATGCATTCAAATTTCATGAATCGTTATGTGGATGGATGAATGGGGCCTACGACGAGATGGATAGGGTGAACTCCTTTCTCCTCTTCTTTTCCTACTTCGGTGATAGAAGAATTTAGTCAGTTGTTTCCGATCTTGTAGAGAAAGGTTTTTTAAAGAAACTTTCATTTGGAAAGAAAGGTGGGAGGCAAACTTTTACATCTCATTGATTTCTTGCAAATAACAAAAACAATATGCCGTGAAACTACTAAGGGTTTTCTACAATACTGAGGTTTGATCTTCTAAAATAAGTTATATCAAGTATCATTATGAAAATTGCATAGAGTGAACTGATTCTTGCCATGAGTGCCCGGGGGTCGGGTGGGAGGAGTGAGAATGATAAATTATCCACTACATTGAAATACACTGTGGTCCCTTAGTACTATTTACCTTGATTCACCTCCTGGAGAACCATAAAGTATCCATAGTTTCTATTACACCATTAGTGATATGGTAATTTTTAAGAGGTTGGTTGGGTTGAATAGGCAAAATCGGTTGCCTGCATAATTGCGAATGTTGATAAATTGAACCTTGCCCATTATTCGAACTCGTTACTCTACTTCTAGTTGCTGTTTCCGAGAAAAAGGACTAGATAACATTTGCAATTTCTTGCACATAGGCACGAATGTATATTAAGGAATCGATGATTCATTAATTTTTTTTTTTTAATCATTCAATCAGGCTATTTTGGTTGAATACCTGCAAGCAATAGCAAGAACCAAGTGGCTTCGAGTCTTTAAATAGGAGGAATTTTCTAGTCTGGGAATAGGAAAAACTTGACCAGCATATGACATGCTGCAAGTGATCAGAACCCCTGGAGGTGGAGTAGATGCATTAAGGTGGAAAATATACTCAAATGATCAGTTCCCAAAAGAAAATCTCACAAACCTCCCAAAATAATTGATTCTTAGTGTCCATGATCATGGACTAAGAAGGACGATCATTTTGGGAGTGACCAAAGGAGTATGAATTGATTGAAGATAATCAAGGGACAATTTTTCATGGTAATGTACTGCATTCAAAAGCATCATGGAAAGTTAAGCTCTTCACCAGGCATGTGTCTTGGGAAGCCATGCTAAGTCACAAGAAACTTAAAAGTACAGGTCACGTGCTTTTTTTTTCCATTAACTTTTTTCGGTGGGTGGGGGGGAGGGGGAATGGAGCCGATTCGGAAATTATAAAGAATATGGAAATGGTCAAAAAACTCAAAAGGAAACATAAAGAAATTATCAAGACTCAAGAACAAATAAAAGCATATACAAAAGTGGAAGCAATAACAAAGATTTACCAGCCAAATAAATACTCCCTATATTCCACTCAAAAGGCACTATGTTTTATTTGGGATGTCCCCATGTAAACAGCTTTAAAAAAAAACACTCACAAATCTGAATGAACCCCAATTTATCATTACTATACTAAGGGTCCGTTTGCATAATCGTTTTTCCGTTTTTAGACCAATAAAACTTGTTTCATGTTCACTACATTGTTTTTCTAAATCACCAACTTACATTTTTCCCTACATACCCTATTATTTTACCACTACCCCTATTATCATTTTATTCATCTATCCTCCTTGTTCTTTTCTCAATATAACTTTTCTCTCTCCTCTCTCCTCCTTTTTCTCTTCTCAATACAACTTTTCTCTCTCATCTCTCTTTTTCTCTTCCGAATTCAACATTTTCCTCTCTCCTCTCTCTCACAAGGGTAATTTAGTCCCTTCCCAACAAATGTGAACAGTAACAAAAACACCCACCTTTTTCAAAAAAACAAAAAATGAAAAAACGCAACTAGAAAATATACCATCCAAACAGACCCTAAGGGTCTTGCTAATGAGTGCCCCAAGGGTACATGTTAAGGAGCATTTATTAATCTTAGTGTAAAATTCACACCTTTTAACAATAGCATAAATGCAATATTTCCTAAATATTGTAAATTATTAGTGAATGAAGGTTAGTTAATGCTAAAATTCACGTTTTCCAAATATCACATAGATGTCATATTCCTAAAGTTTTGTAAATTATTAATGAAGGAAGGTTATTTCATGTTCCTTAACAAGTGTCCCACTCATTAGCAAAACCTTACACTAAACTTAAAATAGACAAACTTACTTTAGTCCTTGTCACTAAGGGTGTGTTTGAATATCCAACTTAATCACTAAATGTTTGACGTTCACACATCGAATTCTTCGAACATAACAAAGACAGTAACAACTAAAGTAATCTGTGCATAGACATAAATGACACACACATTGCGGAAAAGCAAAAGCAAACACATATTGACTCTCTACTTAATGAAATAACACTCAAATTTCTTAATTAAAACCATGAAGTTGTAAAAAAAATAGTGTGAAAGCAAGAGCATAGATGTCCCGTTGTCAAGTACTGCCCTTCTACACTCAAAGAATCAAACCCCCTCCGATCCTTAGTAAAAGTCCGTTTTCACCCGACCCAATTTTTTGTTTAATTCAATTGACACTCTCTCCGATCTTAAATACGTTGCCATGACTCCAATTTAGGATGATCTAACAAAAGTGCCAGTTTCCTTTTTGGGAAATTGCAGAATGGTTTATATCCACAAGTTGCATGTAGACCCCACAGATAAGTTAATCGTGACCATGATTTAAAATTATTGCATGGAAACAAATGCATTGTCTAAACTATTTGCCAATTCAAGGTCCAACTTATTTAAGATCACAGGGAGTAATATAAATAAAATAGGGGAAAACATTTGTGGACACAAACTTTCTTTTATTTCCAAAAAAAGAAAGGAAACATTCCAAAGAAACAACCTTAAGGGCATTTTACTAGGAACGTTCCATGGAAAAAGCTTTGAAACTAACAAATTTGAATGAGTCCCTAATTATATTGTATTATTATCTTAAACTGAAAATAAACAAATTCGTTTAATCCTTGGTATTAAGGGTGTGTAAGAAATCAAACTTAACCTCCAAAATGGTCAACTGTCAAACACTGAACTCTTTCCACAGAACCAAGAGTGTATCAATGAAATTAATCCATACAGAGACATCCATGATGCACGAATGATGATATCTAAAAAGCAAACATTACTATTATATAATTCAATGACAATAAAGCCCGAATCTTAATCAACACATTCTAGAAAAACCCTAAAATGGATCTATTAGCGCCTTAATTTTGCAATTTGCTGAAATCGAAAAAAGGGGAATTGGTGGGAGCTATTACCGAGAGGACGATGGCGCTTGAAGGCAGCCTGAACATTCCGGAGGAAATCAGGAGGAGAAGAAGAGAAGGAAGAGAATGAAGAGGACGACGTCGTGTTGAAGGAACGGTGGTGCAGATTGGGGTCCGGGTTGTTGTTGATCGGACGGGTGAAGTGGTTGTCTTTGGTCGGGGCCGGAAGGTTAGTAGCCTCCCCGTCCATCCAAGAGAGATCTCAGATGCATCTCCGGGCCCACACGGAATAGAAGAAGATGGGTGAACGGAAATGTCAGGGTTTATGGGAAGAAGATTGCTGGGTCTCTAACCCTGATGCTTCTTGGGGAACTGAGGCTGCTGCTGCACCACTCCATACTGTGTGTGGGAGGGGGAGGGAGAGAGAGAGAGAGAGAGAGAGAGAGAGAGAGAGAGAGAGAG
>JAOTQG010142085.1:0-19297 GCA_025631175.1 Iris virginica
ATATTAAAAATATACATATATTTTAAGAATATATGTAATAAAATAAAAAATATATATTAATATAAGCCAACTCGCGAATTGGCTCGTAAGCTCGATACGAGAAATAAATGGATCGATATCGGATCGATAAGTAACTCGAGTTCGAACAGGCTCGGATCGAACTCGACATTTTCCGAAGTCGAATCGAGCCCAACTCGAGTCAACTCGTGAGCTCGCGAGTTGGCTCGATTTGATTGACACCCCTACCCTCCACTCCCTTTTAATTGTCGTTGTAGTCTTATGCACATATATTAAGAAATAATATATATTGACAAACTTACCCTTATTAAATAGTATCCCTTAATTAGTAATAGTAGATCCAGGTGCAATTAATAATCATCGTTACTTGGGAGTATAGAAGGACAAATTAGGAAAATAACGATAAAAAGTGCCTAGAAATCCTAAAGTGACAACTATTTTGAAACAATTTTCTTTAGCTAAAGAAACAACTAAAAAGGAATGGAGGGAGTATTAGGATTAAAAATATATATCCCCCCAAAGTATACACCAAATACCACTTAGAACCCTAAAATGAAATTCGTCCTAGTCGTACACCCAATGTTGAAAATCATCCCATAAAAGACCCTAACACGAATCGTTGTTACCAAATCTAACAAAAAGTGTCATGTGCTTTGCACATGTCGTATTTTCTTGATAAAATATAACTTTACCCCTAGTATTTAGTCAAATAGTAGAAAAATAAAGAAATAAACTACATTAAAATTAAGAAAAAATTAACCTTCGAAAAATAAACAATAAAAAAATTAAAAGCTAAAAAGAATTGAAAGAAAGGAAAACTAAAGGTTAAGGAGGAAGAAAAAGGTAAATTTTTTATTTTAAGAAAATTAAAAATATACATTTATGCATTTGCAATGTAATAGTAAAATTATACTAGCACTCTTTAAAAATTCTTCTGCATTTTCTCCATATTTTAGTACAATTTAGGTAATTTTCAAACAAACAAATAAATAAAACCATAACTATTATACATATATTTTTTTAACGCCAAAATCAAGTGATTTATTTCATTATATCAGACAAGATTACATTTTGAATGAAAATAGGAGCATTATCTACCCATAACATGCTTTCAGCAAAAGAACCCGCTACCCTAGCAATGGCATGGGCAACCTGATTCGTTGATCGCTTAACAAAGCGTAACGAGTTACTAGCAACCTCGTTTAGAAGACGTCGGCAGTCCTCAACTACCGCACCAAATGGAGAATCGTCCACGTTTACTGCATTTACCGCATTAACGATCACTTGAGCATCCATTTCAAAGAGCACATCTCTTCATCCCAAATTTTTGATCCAACTGAGGACTTCTCTTAGGCTTAAAATTTCGGCCATAGCAGGATCCACAATTCCACAAATTTTCCCACACATAACAGCCATTATGACACCCTCTTGATCTCGAACTCTTCCTCCATATCCCATTTTTCGTTGTTCCCTGAAGATAGATACATCTAAATTACATTTAAATCTCCCTTCCAACGGTTTTTACCATTTTTCCATCAACGCATTCATTCGAATACCACGTGAATTAGTGTTTCGGGTGCTTTCCTTGCTCCAATCTTTTAGGATATTCGCCCCCGCTTCCACAATGCTTACAGCTGTCCCTGCTTCATTCCGCCATACAATCCTGTTTCTATTGGACCAGATTTGCCATAAGGTTACGACGATCTCCTCCATTCTATCAACCTCAATTTTTGTCATCGTCTCATCCAGCCATGCCACAACCACCAGCAACTATAGATAAAATGGCTACATTTATACGCCACAAACAATCACGAGCCCTTTGACACACCGTAAGAACATGAGCACATGACTCATCTTCAAGGTTGCACACCGGACATATCCCAATTACATCCACCCTCTTGTGCCGCAAACAATCTCTCGTAGGAAGGAAGTTTTTTAAAGCCTTCATCTTGGGTGGTATATTCAGTTTCCAAATTAATTTCCATACCTTTGAAGTAGTTGGCTCCACCATAGCTTGACCTTGTAAGAATTTGTATGCCCTTTCGATCCGGGCTCCAATAAATGTCCCCTTTGTTCGAACCCCACGCAAGAGGTATTCCCATCACAACCTCAGCCTCCTCCGGCTCGAAATGGCCCTCACCAACGTCTCATTCCATGACCTCGACCCAGGAAGAAATAGTGCCGATATCGTAGCCGTTCGAAATCGATCTATCTTGCAAGACACTGAGAAGGGCTTATCAGAAAATAAATCATTAAAATAAACCACGACATAATCATACAATGTCTTTTCCTCCCGTGTTACGGCCATGTTCTTGTTGGTGGTAGAGTAGTACCCAACAGTAGTTCCGAACAGCCTTTCGAGAAAACCATTCAGGTAGGGTCCTTATTTATAATCGGCACCCTTCTTAACGGTGTCGTACTCGGTGCACTTGAACTTGAAAATCTTCAAGAGCCAGCATAGCCACCATTGCCATCGCCACCAACCTTCAATAACTAGCATTGCTTACTTACCTTCCGTATCATAGAGAAAAAGATTGTAAGCTTTTAATCTTTCAAGAGAGAGAAAGGATTTTTCAGCTAGGAGCAGCTGTCAATCCAATGGCAGAAGCAGATGGAATTTCTATTGGTGTCAGCTCTCGGCCACCGACTATCACACTGCCTCCACGCTCATCTTTCGAATCCCTCTTCACCGGCGACGGAGTACCCTCGCATGGTTTCAGCCCCGGACCCATGACCCTAGTCTCCATTTTTTTTAGCAGTACCCAGACATTCCGCTTCTTCCAGCTCCTCGCTGCGCCATGGCTTCCCCTGTCGCTTAAATTGCAAGACCTAGTTCTTTTTTGGGGCAGTAATGAATTGCTAAAGAAAGGAAACCGGAAGAGGGAAGTTAAGGTGTTGGACACTAGCGAATGGAGGTTGGAGGTGGAAGGTTAGGTGGTGATGGAGGTAGGAGGCAAATAGAGATACGGATGGGATTGGAGAGGTTTTGGTAGTGGAAGGGAGACGCGGGGGGGGGGGGGGTGTTTGGGGAAGGCTTTTTGATTTCTTTTAGTATTCTTTTTAATTATTAATTATACCATTTTCAGAAAAAAGACAAATCCACAAGCAGAAAGGGTGTATAAAAGACCAAAAGCACCGGTTGACTTCTTAGCACGTTCATTTTGGTCCATTTTTCGGATGGGTTTTTTATGATCAACCACTCAAGGGTTTTATGTGATATGAAATATAACTTAAGGTGTACGAGTAGGACGAATTTCACTCAAGGATCCCAAGTGGGATTTGGTGCATATTTTGGGGGGTTATATATTTTTAAAAGGTGCTCTAGGAGATGACGAGGATACTTTGAAATGGAAGCTTCAGCAGAAAGGAAACTTCTCAATTAAAACAATGAAAAAGAGTCTGGAGAATAAATGTTCCTGCCAATAGCTTTCTTGTATGAAATGCAGACTGGAAAGTTTTCCTCCTGATAATGTGAGAAGACGGTGCAGATTGTTAATTATTGATACTGTGTAGTATGGAAGGAGAATCAGTATATCATCCACTAACACAATGTGATGCATATGTGCTGTTCATTATGAATTTCATCATGCCAAAGCCCCTTCTTGGTTGCACAAGTCATACCAGAGTTTACCCACAGTTCTATGACATGTTTGAGAGAGTCTCAGGGGGAAATTACTGTAGGACGCGGGTTAGTTCCATGTTTATTTTGGGTATAACGTTTCTTTTACCATTGCATTCTGCTAGTGTACATGGGTTTCGTCCTCCTTCAATACAATTTGTTTTTTGACCAAACGTTAAAAACAAAAAAAAAATGTGCGTGACTACAAGTGTTAGGTGGGAAGAAGTCTTTTCTCGGGCATCATGGAGCCAAATAATATGCCTCTTACAACTCTAAACTAAAAAGTTTTTCCCTTCGTCCCCCGCTTAGTGAATCGAAGATTCCTTTCAGTTCAGGTGATAAGCTTTGGTTTAGATCCCCTTTTCACCCTTAAATTACACCATTGGAAATCATACCCATTGCCTTCCTAGGGAATCTAGGGTTTTATTCGTTGCTGGTGACATGCTTTGTGTAGACCATCCATTGCCTTCTCACTTAAACCTGGATCTTAAGGTTTCCCTTGATCATATTTCTGGCGTCTCTCCTAGGTACTAGACAGCTGTTATCTTACTTTAATGGTCTCATGTGTTAGTGGCTCCTTCCAATTCATAGGGATTTACCAGCCAACAATCTGTGCATCAAATGGAATTATCTGAAACAAGTTTGGTAGCTATAAGAGGTTATTGATTGCTTATTGGGGGACCAGAGACAACATTGTAAGACTAACAGAGCTCAACTGGGTCAAGAAGTCAACTTGTTTAAGGAGGAATCATTTGGAGGGATTTTCAACTTTGAAGGACACTGTGTTTAACAGTAACTTTATTTTCGAAATCTTTAAGCAGATTGCAATTGAATCATTTTATAATAGCATTGGATTAAGAGGGGAGGGTCTGGAAAGGGAGGTTAGCAGCAATGCACAAAGCACCGAAAGAGTTTGGTATTGCTGTCAGATATCCTAACAGCCGACGAAACAAAATAAGAGCATTGCCTGTTTATTAAGGAATTCATTACCATGGCACGCTAGAACAGTAAAATAGTTTATCACATCTATAAAAATAACAGAAGAACATGCGGGGAGATGAAACATTAACAGATCACCGTAACATGGCAAGGGGAAATTGTTGCAGAAAGCCTCCAGTCTATATTTTCTCCAACAGGTGAATATACAAAACTTGCTGCTAGTGCATTCTCTTTCTGTTCACTGCAGACACTCTGCACATAAAACATGAGATTGCACAAGCCTAAGATTAAAGCAAGCCTTTAAATCAAAGTTGAAAAAAAGAAAAGCTGAAATGACAGATACTTTAAAAGCAGCCGCACAACTGAGAAAACAGACTTACAGTAATTTATGCGATAAATACACTATTATGTGTAGCATTGTCTGGAGAACATTGATCATAAATGTATATTACAGCTCCCAGAGTCCCAAAATATTTGGCCTCGCTTACTTTTTGGGATATCAGCTTATTTGTGCCGTTACTATAATTAGATAATCGTAATGCATTGATACCTCTATGCTACAACACCTTAACTTTTGCGAATAAATATAATGAGCTTCTAAAACAACAAGCTTCTTAAATGGGGACAATCATTATGGGACTGAGGGAGTATATGTTTTCATCTAGGATAGATAAAGAATAATGACAATCAGCAATGCTAACAGCTTCTACAGCACAGCATTTCTATATAAACAAGTGAACGGGACAAAACTGTGGATTGACAAAATTGAGCAGAGCAGAGAGGAAGTAAAAGTGCAGGCATATCATATCAAAAAAGGGCATAGGAATGGCCTATAATGGCATAATGTGGAAACAAACCTGTGCAAGTGAACCTTCAGGAGCAGACAGTCCATATAATCTCAGTGTAACATCACAGTAAGTGCTCCTATGTTTGAATTTTGTGGACACGTGAAGTTGCTCAAATCTACCACAAACGATCTCTGTCTCATTTATACTGATTATCCTGGCAGCAGCCCGACCAATAGATACAATAATCGAATACTGTATCATATTCTGCATATCCTTTCCAGAATTTAATGGCATATCCTCATCTGGCTGGAAGCTCAGCAAATTATTGATCGCCTGCCACTCTTCTTTGGTCAATCTGTCCTCCACCGATTGTGATTCTTCAGAAGTATCTTTTACAGAGGCATCATCAGGAGAACGCCTGAATTAAAGGTAACAGTAATAAGGTACCAAGAAGAAATGGTTGATTTCTAGAATAAACACACTTCGAACAACCCACTATGAAAACACAGGAAAAAGATTGAAAAAGCAACATATAAAGAAATGAGAACAAGAAAGTGACACATTGACAGGAAATTCTTAGAGGTAATGAAGCTAACTGACCATCTAAAAGAGAACCAGCTCTTAGTTTTATGCATTCTCTGTTCAGCTGCTTCCTTTGACTTTACAGACTCAACTTTGGCATGTGCAAGGAACCTGAAAGATTTGTAAATATTGAGCTATTGAATACATTTTGATTCCATCAAAGAATTCCTAAATAAAGTAGATGTATTGGCAAGCTTGAAAAGGAAAGTCCCTTATTGCACTCCACCCAAATTCCAGCAACATGCTCCACATTTGACAAAGTAAATCAAAATAGGAAAATGTTAACAAGCGCCCTAAATGTTCTTAATAGAAATATTTTACGTTGGCCACATCCCCCAATGTATCACGGACAATCTCCCAGGTATTGATTGTCATTCCCACTAAAAATCGTTCTAAAAAATGTATTACTAAGCCGTTGTCAGCATGACGCAGAATAATATCCGAGTAAGTTACATGTAATAGTGTACCTGGCCTACTTGAATATATGAAGGAAAAAAATCATTAATAACCAAAGACACTAATCAAGAAACTAACTTAACATTGAACAAGTAATCAAACGAGCATATGATAATCTTATTGAGAATAAGAAAGAAATCAGGAAACACAAGAAAAGGCAAAGTTGAGCTAGAACTTTTACCACTCTTTTTATCAGACAAGATAAGTAAAAATGCATACCTCCATAAAAGAATAATTTTGGGATCAAGATCTTTCTCGATGTCTCTTATTTCTGATTTATTAACGGTTGCTGACTGTTGCAGTAAAGCAGCATACAACTGGATGTAATGTCGACGAAGGTGACACAGATGCTGAATTTGAGCCCACGAGAACCGATAGCTGGAATAATGCAGACAAAAAACAGTAAGTCTAGAACAGCAGAGAAAAATATTTAACATCGGAATCAGGCTGCTTCTTGAGTTTGTTTCAAGCACAACCTCCTCAGGAGTAGCACTGAAGGAGCAGAAGTATTTCTGCCTCCAGCTCCTCAATTACAAAAAGCATGTAAACAATCATCCATTATATATCAATATGATATTTATATATTACCACATCTTCTTCTGCTGCAACCCAGCTTGGGCAGCATATCGCCACCACAATCTAGGACCCTCTGTAACCGGCACCAAGGGTCTTAAATGGGACACCTCGACGTATGTCCTGTATCTCGATATGACCTCCAAGAGTCTTATCCAATCGTGATACTGAGCCTGTGAGAAGAAAATCGGTGATAGATAAATGTGAATCGTCATTTTTCTGAAAGAGAGGGTAATAATGAAGCAAATAAAAGCTTTATGGAGCAACGAGATAGAAGAAAATTTAGGAAACAATTAAACAGCCAAGTAGTTTGATCCAGGCAAAACTCTGGTCATGAGACCCAAGTATTAGCTTGCTCAATTAGTACTCCCTCAATTCTCACTTCTATTGGCCACACTTCTTTTCTGGCCATCTCAAAAGATTTGGCCATTTAACAAAGTCAATAACAATTAAAAGCGAAGATCCTGCTTTGCCCCAACCAACTTAGGTATCTTACAGTATCAATCAATCATTAATTACAAGTATCTAAATTCCAATTTTACCCACACTTTTTTGGGTAGCTGGGGAGACGTGAATTAAAGAGAGAATAAGAAAAGGGTAAATCTGGTACTCCAGTTCATAAAGTTGTAGTAATATTTACATTTTTTAAAACTTGTGCAAAGCAAAAAGAGACAGTTAAATCAGACCGGAAGTGGTACATTCAAGAATATCCTTATTATTTGTGTATCCATCTTCTGGCCAGTATACGTAATTGAGACCGAGGGAGGAACAAAATATGGTGGTGCAATGCTGCTGCCAATACAGATTTTGAGTTCGCCAGCATCAAAAAGACTTTCCATTCGTATTCTGATGCAGGACTAAGTACAAGCACAAGCACAACGAGGTTAAAGTTGTCATTAATCGGTTGTATTTTATTATTCTGCGATAAATTGGTTCTTGTATTTAGTAGGATTTGCCGAGCAAATCTATTAGTAGGATTAGTATTACTATTTAGTCAGTTCCTTTATTAATTAGGAATGTACTAGTATTTGGTAACTAGTTGTTTTCCTATTACTAGTCCTATTAATTAGAAAATTCCTATTATATAGTAACTGCTTGTTCTTCTTTTCCTAGACGTATTAGTTTAATTATGTACAGGTCCTACTATTATTAGGAATAGTGTTAGCCTATAAATAAGCTGTAATGCCTCAGCTTTATTCAGAGTTGATTAATGAGATTTGAGTTTGGCTTTTGCCTTTGTGCCATGCGGACATGGCTGATCCCTCGCGAGTTGCGAGGGTAAACGCGCTTCTTCTCCTTCTTCTACTCTTTTCTTCGCTTCTTCTATTTGCTGACTTTTGTTCTGTTTCTAAACGCTTCCGCCATTATTTGGCATCAGGACCAGGTTTTCTTTAGAGCTGTTATCAGGTAATCCTTCCCTATCACGATTCACAATTCTGCATTAGTCCTGAGTTCTTTATTCTGACTTCTTCTCAGTTCTCTATTCTGGATTCTTTCTCGTCCCCGTACAGCCCTAAACTTCTCACAGCAACAAAACACCCCTTCCTTAGTTTTCAAAACAATGTACACGGCAATCCTCCTCTCCAGTCCAAATTGCCTCCTTTTTCTGGTTTAAACTCTAGATCTAATTTAAAGTACCTCGTACCCACCCCTTTGCAACTCTGTTGGGAAAGGAAAAAGAAAATTTTCTTTCTTTCCTTTCAGCATGCAGTCCTTTAACCATTCTTCTTCCTTCTTTTGTTCCCTTCCGCCTTTAGTCATGGATCTTCACAATGAAAGCATAACCGAGCTGCTGTCACTTATGCTAGTTAACAATGCCAAAATGAAAGCTGAAATTGATGCATTGCCAGATACTTGTCTAGCTACAAAAGACAATAAGTTATGCTTAACGAGTTAAAGAGCTGATAGGTAAGGTCTTGCTAAAGAGGAAGAAGCTGCTCAAACACAGAAGGCACTCCAAGAAGATAACCGTACAGGAGAGGTATTAATACAAGAGCCTATAGAATCTGGAATCTACATCAAAGTGACAATGATGACCAAGAATCTGGACAGTCTAAAGGCCCAACTCCTTGACCCACTATACTTTGCTTAAGCTTCAGTTTTAACTGTCCTTGTACTTTCTTAGCAGTTTTAACCATCATACTTTATATATACACTCCATTTTGCCCCCAACCTAGTTACATCACTGAAACTTATCTTTCTAACACTTACCCCCTCCTTCACTTATTCCATCCATTATTAGTTAACCCAATCTTACATCTCCCTCCACCTCCACCACCACCACAACCATTTTCTTTTTCCACAACTGCCATAAAACCTTTCTCTTTCCACCACCACCAACCTCCAGCTGTACCACAAGCACCACCTCCACAACCTTTTTCCTTCCCACCACCACCACCATATCCATTTCCCTTTCCACCATCAACATGCCTGCGCACCACAACTTCCCCTTCCTTATCTACAAATTTCTCACTTTTCTCCCTTTCCTTTGTAGAGTAGGCATGAGGTGGAGGGAAGGAGAAAAGTGGTAATGGTTGAAAAGGAATGGGTTGAGGTGGAGGTTGTGGTGGTGGAAAGGAGAAGGGAATGGATGGTGTTGGAAAAGGAAAGAGGTGGTGGTGTTAGTGGTGGGTGGAGGTGGAGGATAGGCAGTTGTTAAATTGCGTAAGATTTTGGATGAGTTTGAGACTTTATTTGGGGGGGGGGGGGGTAAACGTAAGAAATAACAGTTTGGGGGAATGAAGTAACTTGGTTGGGGGCGAAATGGGATGTGTACATAAAGTATGGTGGTTAAAACTGCTAGAAATACAAAGGTGGTTAAACCCGAAGCTTAAGCAAAGTACATTGGGTGAAAAAGTGGTTAGGCCAATCTAATTATCGAACTCCAAATCCAGTTTGCTTTGAAGATGTCCTCGAGTATTTCTAATCTTATATTTCAAGACATCTTTGAACCAAAAGTGTGTCCAATGTTCCTTCTTTTATATCACCTATTTCCAAAACTTGTGCTGGACGCTCAAGCTTCAATGGATAGCTTCTTGGATTCTCATTCTTCACCACTTCAAAACGCGAGGTCGGGTTTTCTCAAATGTCAGGGAGAATGATGCAGGACATAAGTGAAGCATAAGGAGATTAGATTTGAATCACTATCTGGTTACGTTTTATTATTCTGAGATAAATTGGCTATTGTGTATTTTGTAGGATTAGTATTTCTATCTAGTTAGTTCATTTATTAATTAGGAAAATCCAAGTATTTGGTAACTAGTTGTTTCCTATTACTAGTCCTATTAATAAGGAAAGTCTCATTATATAGTAATTAGTTGTTTACCGTTTCCTAGACACATTAGTTTAATCATGTATTAATCCTAGTATTATTAGGAATAATTTTAGCCTATAAATAAGCTGTAATGCCTCAGCTTTATTCAGAGTGGATTAAGAAGCCTTTGTGGCCTGCGGGCATGGCTGATCCCTTGCAAGGATAAGACTGTTTCTTATCCTTCCTCTTCTCTATTCTTTTCTTCTCCTATTTGCTTACTTCTGTTCTCTTTCTAAATGCTTTTGCCATTATCTTCATTATATTTTTTCCCTGGAAAAGGGACCAATCTATGACAGAAGTGGCACGCAACCAACCCTAACCATGCCAGGCGTTGCAAGTTATTATCTCTTCAAGTAATGTGATGTATTAGGGAAGCCCAAAAGGTGCACTTAAATATCCCCTGGTGCATATACTGTTTATCTCTCCTTTACATTCTCATGTGAATATACAATCCAAATTAGGAAAATGAGCAAGTAAAAGAATCTGTTTCTTCAAAACCAGGGAAAACATGGAACAGATATCAGGATAAACTGGAAATTTTGAAAATCATGATTCACCTCCGTAATTGTCAAAGAAACATCACTGAGGTTAAGAGAAGCCTGTTCAAATGGCACATCTGCATCATTTCTTTCTCGATTTCCCAAACGATGATACTTGAGAACGCCATTGATCGGTGAAACTAAGTAGTTGCGATCTCTAGCCCATACAGACGACGTTTCACGACCAACTGAAGATTCACTAATCCCATCTTCAAAAATCTAGAACATATGCAAAGTACAATTGGACAGATTACTTAACGTAACACATGTTGCATATTTTCAAGTTTTATAGATGACTAGCTAAAACAAGTAACCAACGCTTCATTTCCACAAAGTTTCTGTATACCTCAACCCATTCTTTAGGAGTAAGATCCTCCCATCTTTTACTTAGGCTCCACGGAGGGCGGTTAGAATCATGGTACATGGCAAGCCTTTCAAGTTGCAATGACTACAACAAGAACATAAAGCATATCAATCTTTGGTTACCATTGAGCAAAAGCAAACACAGAATATTGAGAAAAGAATGCATAATAGGGGTGAAAGATGCATTATTAGCCAGGGATCCGCATTTAAGAGTTACTGCGAGAACTGGAACAACTTATTCTGCCTAACTGATAGAAGGATAGTGAAGCACATTCATACATACTGAGTGATATATTAGTACAACTTATTGAAAGAGTGGTCAAGGTGGCATGCTAATGCTTAATATTTTATATCATTAAAACCAAAAAGTTTCACCAAGACCCAAATCACAAGAGGATGGACAGATATTCACCAACCTTCTTTAGATGTGCACTTTAAATTCCTTCAACGAACCAGAAAGTAAAAATAATAATAATAATGGGTGTACGGTATCTGTCAAAGAAGAAACATGCACCGATGACTAATATTTCTAGTGTGCTAAGGCAACTAGAGTTAAGTTCATGGGTTTTTGAGCTGATCATAGGATGTCAAGCTCTCATGCAGCAGCAGATCAAAAACAAAAGGAGCTCAAGCATTATATTTAGAAGGAGAAACTAAAGCAAAAAAAGGAGGATGTAATATGACATGCCGAGGAAAACGAAGAAAACATATTAAACATGAACCAGTTAAGGACAGCCAATTGAACTCGTGAATAATAAGAACTTTAACACCAAGTAATCTCCCACATCTGATGCCCACAGTGACAACATTATCATCAAACCAGACTAGCTGGATTTAAGTATGCATACTTTGATCCATTTCTACAAGTCAGTAAAGGTTAATTTAGCATATGATGTCTCAAAATGAATTTCACTTTTCAAATGAATTTACTAAATCAACCTTTGCCCATTATTCATCTCCCAGCATACATCTGTAATGACATAACCTGAACAGGAATTTATTTTTATATGCTCGTTATTTACTTAAAAATCAACCACCTTAATTAAAATGGATAGTAAATTAAGGCCCGACAGAGGTGTATAATAATTAAAATTCAGCGCTCTTCCACTTGTTAATGCATTTTACAACGTAATTTTAGCCATAGTTTCAATAGGCAAATTTATCTTTATTCTCAAGTAGTTATCCATACATCTAAGTTTGAAAAAAAGGTATCAAGAAGGTTTGCACTTAAAGCCTGTTTAAATGAAACCAACATCATAAAGCTACCTTTCTTAGTTTATCTAGAGCACCACTGGTATCAAAGGTTTCATTTCCCTGCTCATCCATCGTAACAGCAGCAAGCTTTGCTAGAGTAATACCGCAAGCAAACGAATGCCCTGGATTGCTGGACAACATAAATAACTCATTAGCGACCAGAAAACAAATCAAGAAGGGACAATAATATGATGAGACCATTTTCTTGCACTATGGTAGAAAAGCATACATGACGCATAGAGTGGCATTTATTGTTAGGTTGGAAATAAATAATGCCCACAAAAATCTATGCATGCACACCAACCTAAATGAATCCTCATATCTGATATGAACGTTGCTTATGGAAATCTTGAGATTTCCAATTATTGTTGCGATCAAGGAACCCAGCCAGGAATTTCCTGCTGGTGACTGCCAATGATAAACAATAAATTAAATCAGTAAAAACAGAAAGAATATTCTGATTAACAAGCAAGCAGGACATACAAAGGATCATCCAAACACAGATAAACACAAAATAGAAAGTGTCATACTGTCTCTTTTTTTCAGAGTTAATTTCGCCATGAGTGTTATAAAAGTTGGATAATAAGAACTGATACACAAAAAACAGAGAAGCCAAAATCGACTCTTGCACCACCATGCATGGTACTGATGCCGAGTCAAATCTGGAACAAGCAATAAGGGGAGTAAGGATCATCCTAGCACGGGCCAGACTTAGCAACCTCTCCAAAATAAACTTTTGTGTAGTGAAACAAGATGATCATACGGAAGATGGCTATTATAGAGATCGTGGGATACAGACAGCAAAACTATATTAAGCGTAAATAGTAAGGGATGATACTGGGAGACGTAAGACATACATTTCCTAGCTTTGCCCTTGATATAGCTTCGAGAGTTGCTGCTTCAGCTTCCTGCGAGGCATTAGACAGTTGAACAAAGAATAAACACATGCAGGTACAAATTTCACCAGGCAAATGAAGGACGCAGAGACTGTTTTGATATAAAAGTAAGTTTAACAGACCAAAGAAAAAGTAAGTATGGAATGGGACATAAAAGACTCATTAGCCAAGTGAATTTTTTGTCATGATTTTCAGTTTTCAGCTTTTTCTCTATCCTGTCCCACAATCTTTCTCACTATCCCTCTCTTTTCCCTCTAATCATTAGAAAACCAAGCTAAAACCCACAAAATCAGCGCAAATACTACCAAAGAAATGCATCCAGAGAATGTTTTCGCATAAGACAAAATTATATCTGAGCTTAACCTTGACTGCTTAATGACCTGTATGGGCAAGAACTAGAAGTGTAAAATCAAATCACTCATCAGTTTCAGTGTTCTACGACTCCCTTTAGCAGATGGTCTCAAAGTACTCCCAAATAAATACATAGCAGAAGTACAAATAACACAACTAAAGGAAATCTCAATTTTAAAAATTAACGTCTACTGCTTACGGTTGTAAAAAGTGTCGGCTGGCTCCTTACTGATTCAAGCCATGCTGTGGGGATGTGTGACAATCTCACAGAAACGGCTGTTGTGGAAAGGCTTGGCGAGTATTTGTTACAGGAGTGATGCTGGCAATGAGCTAAGATCACTTGATGCACTATTGCTTATTTAGTTACTATACTCCAATTTGCAAAAAGAGAATGACATAGCTATGCTATTTAGTTACTGTTTCTCTAACCTACTAATACTAAAGTTCTTATATAATAAAATGCAACTTCCTTTACATCTCAAAACAAAATAAAACAAAAAAGAAAAAAATGTTACCTCCTCTAATTTACATTGAAGTATTTACAAATATACAAGTAAATCTTTTTATCAATAAAGAAACAAACAATCTAAAGGGCAAGAGAGGTACAAGGAATTAGATAAAGAGATAAAGGAAGAAAATCTAATCACTAATTTTTCCAATATTTACAAGTTGAACAAATAAGAATTCTTTTTTTGAAGGATCATGACTTTTATTCCGCAGATTTTTGATTGAATAAATGACATAAGCATAAGAATTTGAACAAATGACGATGGTACGCATAAGAAACATAATGCAATCAGTTAAGAAACAGAGATTAGAAATGATTTTCAGAAGGTGTTAGTCAATTAAACACTATTTTAGAAACCATTTCCAATATAGCATCTGTTACAGCCCATTACTATCACATCATCATAGCCATCGCTATTTAAACCTCGTTATGTCCCCTCTAATACATATTTCCTTCTCCTATGAGCCAAAGTAAAACCCTTTTCATTTCTACGGGAAAAGCAGTGAGAGCAAAATAAGTTGAAACAATCCTCTCTTTCTGAGCCATAAACTCTTCAAACCTCCTATTATAAGAATACATTAGATAGAAAGCTTCACCACAGTCATCGATGGTAAACATAAATTCCGTTGGTCACAAAAGCCTGCTGACCCAGATCATCCCATGAAATTTTCCCAAATATGGTCCTTCGAATGCCTCCAAAAGGCAGTTTCAATAGAATCAACAAAGTCAAAAGAGATGAGAAATCAGATTTGTCTGATTTTTGCAAGCGGAGAGGGCCCATAAGAACATAGAGTATCACAAGTCTGGTTCTCCAAACAAACTAGACAAGAAAGCTTTGTTTTATATAAAAGAAGTATTATTCAGAGAACAGAAATATACAGTAAATGTGAGAAAAAGTGAGAAAATAACCAGTAAAAAATAACAACAAAAGAAATTAACCACCACTGGGGAAAATAGTAATAAAAATAAGAATAATAATAATAATAATAATACTTATCAAGAAAAATAATAATAATAACAACAATAAAGAAGCCCAAAAGCACCAAGGAAAACTTTGAATAGACCTCCAAATTTCCTAGCAGGGGCATGGCCGATGCCCTCCTGGAAAACGGCTATGCCTGAGCACCTAAATAATGACGTATTCAAAGGGAACCTAAAGATTAATTCATCAGCATAGATAGATTAAGAATGAATTATATCAGCCCCATTAGATTTTGACAAGAACGTACAGGAGAAAAGAATTAGCTTAAGAGAGGGGAATATACTGCGGGTGGATGAGACTTCAGAAAATAAAATGCATGGGAACAAAAGCTAGAAAAAACTAGGAGCCCAAAGCGCCAAATCTTTATGAACAATCAAAATCAAAACTCCTCTAATGCTCCTCTCAATAACTTCTCTTATTTAGAAATCTTCAATTTCGAAGCTTCTCTCAGTTTTTTAAATTTATCATTGACTCATTTCTCCATCTCATCAATAAAGACAACATCCTTTAGCAAATCACATGCATTGCACTATGTTATTCTTGTATATGTTGGCTAGCACATCCATTACTTAGGCATTAGAAAGCATAACTTGCAGGTTGATCCTTGATGTAGTTCTATATTAATTGGGACATCAGTATAGCTCCAAGTACTGTATAGTCACAGCTCCATTGAGCATGTCCATCACATTTATATCTCTAACTTTATTTCCGTTCTTTTATAACGCCCAACGGTTTAACTCTCTAGCTCAACCATGCCTTTCTAGAAGACATCGGGGAAGATGACTTTTTTGACCAACACACTATTTAGGGATAAGTGATTTAACCAACGAGCTTGTAATATTCCAAATGAGACCAACATACATAAAATTTTGGAATCAATGTTATACCATCCTTTATAGGCTTAGTTAAATCTAGGTGGGGCCCACAACATAACACATGAGCCTGCTTATCTACTTGGATGGCCCATTAACGGCAGGGATGACATTTATTACCAAAATCTAATGTACACCGGTTATATCTAGAATATTACAAGTCCGCAGGTTAAATTATTGCCCCCAAATAGTACACACGTCAAAAAAGTGATTTTCCTATTAGGAGATAGAGATCATATGTAAACCAGAGAAATGATGAACAACGAACATCAAAGATTCGGCGATTCCTACTAGACCAGCCTGTACCAAACTATGAAGATTCTTTGTATTTATGACAGTCAAAATGCCTCCTCCCCTCATCTCTAAAGTAAGTAATACCCCGAAAGAATTAAAAGCCCAAGGAACATAAAGATTTAAGAAAACACATTATCCAGTGCCACTCTTTGCTGTCAAAGTATATACTCTACTTCACCTTGTGAAAAAATCCCAATTAACCCTACTATAAGCTACCGTAAAAGCAAGTTTAACCTCTAATGCCTATGTATCTCCTATATGACCTCCTATATGGGCATCCTCCATGAAAGACCTCGAACAAACACTAATTCTAATGACAAAGAGTACGAAAGTGGAAGTACTTATTTTATATACAACCTATGTATCAATTATTTATTTTTTAAAATTAAAAAAAAAGGCGGAAAAAAACTTGGATAACTTGCAACATCCTACCAGTGTTACATAAACGGCCATGGAAAACCATCAAGAACCAAGAATTCTGTTCCCATCCATCCATTCCACATTATAGAGAGAGTATGGAAGGATATATGAAGGTGACCAAAGGTAATCGGGACAAAGGCTAAGCTGAATGATAAGGGAAAGACATTGAATAGAGCATTGCCTAGTATCATGAAAACATTAATGGAAGTAAGGGAAGCTGAGATAGAGATCAATTTATATATCCATCTAGTGGAGGGGGGAAATTGGACAGGACTGGGGGGATCAAACAACCAATGATCTCAGGATATCAATCCCGAAACTTGCATCGATGCCAGCGAAAGCAGCCTAAGAAATTTAAAATGCACTATTGAATTGAAGGTAACTGTTGCTCGGCCTACTCAAGCTAATTTATAGTGAAACCAAAGGAAACAATGTTAATGAAGCAAACTAGCATAGTCATGCAATTGAAGCACCAGCTACAATCATATACTGCCTATAAAGTTAGTATATGATTGGAAAGGAAAAAAAAAAACTTTAAATACAAACATAAAAAATGAAAGAAGATTTCACCTCAATTTGTTGAAGTTTAGCTTCAAAAAGCTTGTCCCGGTCCTCCTACAAAAGTCAAAGAATAAGCATGCAATAATGTATGAAGGATCACACCTCTCCAACAAACCAACATACATCCATCTAACCTTGAGAGACCTTCCATCAGAAACTGGATGAGCAAGAATGAAGACCCGGTCAATCAGCACGATCACAGGCTCTTTGCCAAGACTTTTCCAAGGAACCTAGCATATACAATAAACAAACCAAGAATTTAAAAAATAATAATAATAATAAAATTTGGTATGATGTTAGAAACCAGTCATGCAGCTAAAAGTTCACCAATTCAGTCTTGATGATAGAGTATCCGACGAATTGGACAATCTTATAAATCTCCTTTTGGATTACAGATTTCTTGATAGGCCTGATAAGCGGTCTTGGGTCCTTGAGTCTTCCAGGGGCTTTACCTCCCGAAGTTTGATGAAAGTGCTAGTTTTCCTCTCTTCTTTCATCTGGAAAGCCAGAGTTCCATCAAAACTGAAGGCTTTTGTCTGGTCTCTTGTTCTCGGGCAGCTCAATACAAATGATCTTCGGAAAATGCGGCAACCTCGAACAGTCTTGTCCCCAGACGTGTGTGTTATATGCCTTGGTTTGGTCATAGTGAATCTCAGTCATCTCTTTCTACATTGTAATACACCTTGGAAATTGTAGTGCGAGGCATTTGGAATCCTGAATAAGAGTTGGGTTTAACCTCTGGCTATAGAAGATTTTCTTTGCTTGTCATTAACGGGCTTTGGCCAAAAAGTAGTCCGACTAAAAAAAGTAGCTTATAAAACTTGGCAAAAATTTAAAAACCTAAATGGTTTAGAGCAATACAAAGTTGCTAATAAAGAAGTAAAAGAGATCCGTGAGAGAGGCCAAGTGTAGATACGAAAGAGGTGGAAAAGGCTACATAGAAACTTGAAAAATCAAGGGATAGGAAAACTAGAGATTTCAACGAGGTAAAATGCATTAAGGATGAAGACTCACGCGTTTCAATCAAGGATGAAGAAATGAAAGATAGATGGAGAGTATACTTTGAGAAACTACTAAGTGAGCAACATGTAGGAAATGTCGGAAACAACCATAGTAGCACCTATAGGAGAAGTAGAGATATTACTTTCTTTTGTAGAATTAAGAATATAAGGTGAAGTTTGATGTAGAAAGATGAAACTAGGAGAGGTTTAGGACCTGATGGAATACCCATTAAGGCATGGAAATGTCTAGGTGACACAGGTGTGTCTTGGCTAGTTAAGTTAGAGGGGATTATGTGGTGTGGGGCTGGAGAGGGGAGTAAGGATCGTTTGGTGCCTTGGGAGACAATTTGCAGGCCTAAGGTGGAAGGAGGATTACAGCTCAGTAACCGGGTTTTCAAAAATATTTACCTTGTTGGCAAGTAGTTGTGGCGTTTTCCATTGGAACCAAATTTCTTCAGCATAGGGTTTTCGGAGCAAGTTTGGCATAAATCGGAACGGGTGGATGCTTCTACCTGTCTTTCTCTCAAGTATGCTAGTCCCCGGCAGTTCACACATGGTCGTTTTCATATTTTCCACCCTCATTCGTTACAAGGTGGGGCTTACGGATTGGGTTCGGTTTTGGGAGGATCATTTGATAGGCAAATTTCCTCTAAAGTTCTCTTTTACTAGTTTGTTTCGACTGTCAAGTATTCAGAATGCTCCTATTTCTGCATTTCTTGTTAAAGAGGGGGGGTCATTTTTTCCTTTTTTCAGCCTTTTTTGGCTTTCGGTAGATTTCTGCTTTGCCTTCTCTGTAATATATCTTTTCATTAGTGGAGGAGACCATATTACCAATACACAAACATAAAGGTAACGCTCAAAGTTACACGAATAATAGAGGTATTAAACTGTTAGGAATAATGTAAAGTCAAGGGGGCTTAGTGTAATACTTGTATATGGGTAGAAATAGGGTTAATGTGTAATCTGAT
>JAOTQG010142196.1:0-19296 GCA_025631175.1 Iris virginica
TTCTGCTACGTCCAACCCGACACCATCACGCATCTCCTCCTCTAAAGTCCATTCCACAAAAGAACCACCGCCTTCGAAAGCTGCAGATCTCGTCGGACATGAACAATGTCGACGCCGAGTTCGAATTCAATCTGGCTTTTGTTGGATTTCTTCGGAGATAGATCTGCTTGATGCCTTCCTGGATTAAGGATCGAATCTGGGTTTGATTCTTGTTCGTCGGTTCCTCTGCCAGAATTTGAAGGGGACGGCGCCGGTGGTTCTGCACATCTCAAATTGACAAATACAACAAATTCCACTCCTCCGACCCGCATAATTAACGTTGGTTTTCTCTCTCTGTAACCCACTATCGGCGTTGAGTTCGCCACCCGTAGCATACGTAATAAGGTCGTCAAGGCCCAGATTTGGGATACGGCCAGCCAGGACAAACGGCGGCCATGGTACGATCGAATTTGGCCGGAATCACCATGAACGACTAGAAAGGATAGCACGGGGGAAAGGAAATATATTGTATAGTTCCATTTTTGCCCTCCTTCTAATGGTCACATGCACAGCACATGATATTTAACAGTTAAATTGACGGTGAATTGACGGCAGGAACCAAAATCGTCCCTTTTTTTCAAACTTGTACCAAAATTGACCAAATTCAAAGTACAAGGACTATCTGGAAAAATTGCAAAATTTGAGAGACCATTTATGAAGTTGGCCCAAAAGTTAGACTTTGTTCAGTTATGTTATTACTAGGTTAAAGTTAAAATTGCTTCAGTATGTCTATTATAAAATTATGTGCTCAAACTGTGCACCTTCCACAGAGACTTGAACCGCAAAGCCTGCTATGGCAGTAGCTGTGCACTTCTAGTTCGAAGTGACCCTTAAATTACACCCAATGGAGGCCATGCAACTCAATCACTGCCTTCTTTTAACCATCTGACTCCCAAATCCAAGTCAAGAAACAATTCAATTCTTTCAATAACAAAAAAAATTGGTTTTATCTCATAGTACAAATTGAAACATGTTTATGCAAAGAAAACATCAAGTAAAAAGCTGAATTGCATGCTAACAACCTAACCCTGTGACAATTTTTGGTTGAAAGCTTGCTCGAAGCCACTACCTTTCTTATGCTCTATCTTGAGTTAAGAGAATTGCTGGAAAAAGGCATCAGTCATGACCCAAGTCCCATCAGTATCTAGAGTTAGCTCTTATCCAGCAGACGATCTTTCGTCTGATCGACTTTTGAATCAGAATCATTACCACCGTCATGTGCAAAGCCCAGACTTAAGTCTAAGGTGCTCTCATTAAGATCTTGTCTCGGTTGTGGAGTATCATCTTCCGATGCCTAAAACAAGAAAGCAGATAAAGTTCACATAAGATGGACGACAATGGGGACTTCATTTAATGAATGTGACATAGTTTTCTTCTTGGAAAAAAAAGGGAATTTATGAAGGGGCAGGGGAGAATAAGAGTCCATTCATTTAAGCATTTTCAAAATAAAAACTTTCAATTTCTCTATTTAAAATAAGTAATGCATGCCTGCTATCACACATCATTAGTCAAATTATGATTATCAAAATTGCTAAAACCAGATTCATTTTCCATCTTAAGCTTTGGTGATCCGCTGATCCGCAGAACTAAAAATATAAATCACTCTTGAAAGCCTGTGTACGGACACAAATGAAGCTGACTGATGTTGACATTATTGAGTACAACTGACTCACCTGATTTTCTTCCATTGGCACATCATTAATATCAGGTTTTTCATCTAAATCATCAGTCTTCAAAGTTGGCTCTGCTGCATCTGTGTCAGTATCAATTGTTTTAACTTCATCGTCAATGGGATCTGCATCCTCTGCTTTTTGATCTTCCAGCACAGCTATCTGATGTAAAGCATCCAAGAATGAAGTCAAATAACATTGAGAAAACCTTGGTAATTAAAGGACAAAGGCAAGTAACACCAAACTTCCAATGTTACAGATAATATGTTTCTGTAGTTTTCAGTCATTCCCACGCCTACTTCAACAATAAAAGGTTTGCTAATCCAGAAGTACGACCGACAAAAAAATAAGCCAACTTGTTGAACAGGCATATTTGAAACAACAGCAAGGAAGCAAAGACAAGGAGGATAAAAGCTGGAATGACAAGAAGGTAGGGGAGGGATTTCAGACAAAAACAGTCAACTATTTTCCCAGATTTTATTGTTTTATGGATGATGCCAGATCCAGTTATTAGAAATTTACATTTACAGCATAATGCGTTGAACTAAAAAACAGAAGAAATGAGCAATGGCCATATTTCCCCTCCTACCAAAAGGACAATGAATCATATTCTACTAGTGGGCGGAAATGAAGTCGTCAATATTTTTTTTCAGAAATTGATAGATTGACACTGAAGTCCTCCATTATCAGAGAAGATATGTACATAGTAACATTACTAAGGACTAACTATCAAGGATATGAGATTCTATCACTATCCTTGCTTTTAGTTGAGGAGTCTGAATGTCGGAAATAAAATCTAGGTGATTCCTCATTTTATCACAATTCACAACAGTGAGTTTCTTGAAGAGAAGATGAAAAAAGAGGGACAACCATTTATGCTCCATATTTTCCTCCCTACCCGGTGGCGGTTTTTAGCACACTCTATAGGAGCCAGGATATCGGAACTCTTAAGAGCCAGTATATACACATGAACATTAAACATATGCATATAAATACATATATGTGTGTGTGTGTATTAAAAAACCAAACCAGCATCAAGCACATTAAATTCTACTATAAAGAAGGCATCCACTTCTCCAATGTCGACTGAAACAAAGAAAGCTCTTTTCAGTAGTGACTCAAATTTTGGAAAAGTCAAAGGTTTATTTCCAATAAGAAGATTGTCAATGATGTCAATATCCAACAGGCAACATCAAAATTAAGCCTTCGGCAGCAATCTCAAACAGTGGTTTCCATCCCTCAATAGCATGCACAAGTGACGTGACTAATTGCAAAAACATGACTCAAAATGGCAGGACGCGAAAATCAACAAAACAAGAGTCATATGCTTACTAAATTCCCACAAACTTCCATATAATTAGAAGTGCTGAAGACAGAAAATGTACATTTACAAGTGTATTGCATAAAAATATATAAAAATAAGAAATGATAAACTTGCTATTGATAGGATTTCAACATTAGACTAGCTACAGTAAAAACAACAGAACCTATAAAAGAAGCTTCTGCTCCTGCCATCCTAGGGAGCCTCCCCATAGCCACAAGGACGAAATGCTCCCAAACAAGAGTTTGAGCCTGTGGAATGATAACTCACATCTTCAACAGATGTCGTACTTCTTTTTCTCTACATTAGCCATACAAGATTCCAAATTAATCTTCATACACACCTTTAACTTCGTGAAGCAATTGTTCAAAATGCAACTTCAGGATTAAGATCACTCAACTCAGCCGTAGTTCCAATCATTTGGGATTCGGTACATGAATCAATGCACTAAGAGGCCTATGTTGTATGTAGCCAAACCATCTTACACTATTCTCTCAGTTTCCCTACTATAGGGGTGCCTTCTACCATTTCGCATATTTTTTCGGTACAAATGTTATCTTTCTCAATCTTACCGCACATCCATCTTAGAATCCGCATCTCATCAACACTTCAACATGTTCTTTCTTAGTAGCCCAATACTCGGTTCCCTACAGTAGCGTGGCTCTAATTAGTTGTCCTATAAAATTCTAATTTCAACTTGCCCGATCGAATGCACTTTTCCATTTTATATATCTTGATTCTATTCTAAGATTACCATCATCTACTGTTCCGTCTTGATTAATAACTAATCACAACTATCGACATTTTTTGTGGTAAGTCTTGACCAATTAGACCAAATTTTCTCCCTTAGTACTCCTTTTACCTTAAAGTTGCATTCCATATATTCTGTTTTCCTCCTACTTATTTTTCAACCCACTGATTGAGACTTCTGGCCACTTTTGTTTACTCCATAAGAGGGTTATGTCATCGGCAAATAATGTGCACGAGGATGTCATGGATGTAAGGACCTTTGTTGTTTTATAGTGAGTGTGAGGTGAGAGTTGTATATGTGTGTGTGGAAGTATTAGTATATCAGCCTTGTAAATGGATTGATAAGATAAGAAAATACAGTTGCTTTCTCTCTCAATGCATTATTGTTCTTCCTCCTTAATACTAAATTCAACATGGTATCAGAGCATTGGTGATCCAAGGTTGGGTTTGGGTTGAGAAAGAAAGTCTGGTTTAGGTTAGGTTTTTTGCTGAGAAAGAGTATGGGTTTTTGATGGTTTTCGGTAAAGATTTAGGGATATCTTGAGATTGAGAGATCCAATGGAGGATCTGAAGACATGTGTGTGCTCGAAGAGGCGAGTCTGGCGCCACTGGTATCGCCCTCGGAGGCTGCCGCCGCTGGAGTCTCGGTGGTCTGTTGACCTTCAAATTTTCAAGGGAAACTCGGTTTTCTATGGGTAATCCATCCATGGTTTTCATTTTGTCATCGGAGGTGATTTAGTGGGTGTTGGGCAATAAGCTGCCTTGTCTTGTACCTTGCTTTTCTGTGCTTGTACTGTTGGTGCAAACAGTAATGGCAGAAGAAGCAGAGCAGGTGGAAGGTATGACTGTAATATCAACTCAATCAAAGATTGATCAATTTTACACTTGAAACGGATGGGTCTAATATTGTGGAGTGGCAATTCTTGGTGAAAATCTCACTACTCAGCCAAGGGCACCGTACACAAGAACCTACTGTTTTAGAGTCACAAGAAACCACAAGCAATGTAGACTTCATCTCAATCTCTCGTCAGTGGAAGTCTTTTATCAACGAATGCCTACAAATGTTTTGCCAGTGAGTTTTTTTAGCATACCATGTCCTCATTTGCAAAAATGGAGGTGTGCAAATAGGGATGTTATACGTTTGTCCCTTAAAGCAAACGTTAAAACAAACTGGTAGGCGGCAGCTAATTCTTTTTTCCTTTGCTTAAATAGCATTTTGGCCAATGTAAGCATTAACTAGAACTAAGGACTAGTTTTGACCCTGAACAGGTTGGGAAATTAAGATATAGTCTACCTTACCTCAGATCTCTCAACTTAATCAAACTGAACATGATAGCAAGTTGAACCATGAGGAGTGACACCAGAGGGCAGAGGCGCATGTCCTTGAAAGTGGAAAACATAAGATAAGCAGACTACCAACAAAGGTACCATCTCACCAATATTTCAGAGGCCTTTTCTAACTCGGTAAAATGTACACTTTTTGATACAAGGATAGATATACATGATGACAGTTCAAGCTAAGCAGAAAATAAGCTTAATACAAATTTTCTGAATTAAAGGGGAAAGGATAAGAAAAGAGAGAGAAGACATAGCTATCGAAGGACCACATCAATGTTTCTATGATGGCTACTCTAACCGGCATATAAATAGTGAACAATAAGTGGAGAAAGGAACAGAAAATGGAACATAGCAACTTTGAATGTTTAAAGAAAACAAGTTTCTAACTACATACTACATAGACCTTCTGCACATTTATACCAAAGGAGAAAATACGAAAACCAACTACAAAGAACTACACTGGTGATGAATGGCCACAAATGAGTGAAAATCTTTGAGTACGCTTCAAACCCTAAAAAGAAAGTATTTTTCCACCATGAGCTAGAAAAATAAGACATCAAAAAATATAGTAGCTAAGTTAAAATTAGTTTCGATGTACATCGTCAACACAACTGAGTGTTTCTAGTGGTCACTTAGTTAAAGGTCACCATTAGTAGGATTTGTCTTCTTTTCTTGTAAAATCATATTATGAAATAGCAATATTACAAAAATGAGTTTAAATGCTGAACATATCATCAAGGCATGGTGAACTTCCTAGATAAGTCGAGCTGGCTTGATCAGTTCTTCAAGCATATTTTGCATAATGAGAAGCCATTTCATCAATCAATAGTTTGTACAAGAAATTGTTTAATTGTGACCGACCATCTAAAAATGTATTAAACCTCTTATGAAAATCATTCTAGCATGATCAGCAGTTAGTAATATGTAATGAGTCATGATCGGCAATTTCATTTATAATATGACCATAATTGAGCTTCTATATGTTTATAACAGTCTTAACTTAAACTCCAGGTGATTCACAATATACGGCCAGATAATATTGATTAATGTAAATGCTAATTCATAGGTATGTTCCGCATCACCCACTTTGGACGGATTTCTAAGAATATGCAAACTTGCTTCTTGATCAGTATCTAATTCATGCAAAATTAATCAAAGCTACTGTCGTAGCTGTAAGCTAATTTCCTTCATGTTGACTAAAAAACTACAGGCGGAAAATATTCACACAATAGGTTCATCCTTCTGCACTATTTCAATGGAATCCTAACTTAAGGTCCTTTTATTATACACGGCTCCAACCTAAATTCCACACTGAAAATCTCGCATATATAGATATTACATAGAGAAGAGAAAGAAATGTACTTTATACTTGAAAAAGAATAGACATGCACACCATACTGTGTAGGCTCCTTGCTGAATTTTGCTAATTTAAGTGAGAACCTTCATCACTCTTTCTCAATTTTTTTTTTTTTTTTGAAATGACTCTTCTCAAGTTTTAATCATAATGCCATTGTGCAATATGCATCCATTATTTGGCAACATATAAACTTGTGCCTTCTAGACCTTTTAACATGTTTTCTATAGCTTTACAACCTTCCCGATGTATAATAAGTAGTTATAATGGTCTGAGTCCAACATTTTAAAACTCTTAGCCAGGGAAAAGCATAAAATTTTCCCGCCATAACTCAGAGCATCTCAATAATCCAATACCCCTAATCAACTACAAAACTAAATCTAAAAGTGGTTTCCTAAATCAATGCTGCAAATCACTAAGGATCTGGCTGGAATAAGCATTTGATTGGAAATCAGAATCAATTCCTTCAACATTTCCTTGTTCACAAAGTTTATTCCATCACAAGTTCACAACCTTCCTAGTTCTTACCATACGTGTTCCCACTTTCGACACATGGAAACATGTGCCTAACGCTTCTTTCGTCTATTTCTATATATTCTTTATTTGTTTATACGAGGACATATTTCAACAAATCTCCCCTTCCAAATTAATGAATACAAAACCACTCATTTGTGAGTACCATCCTTGAGCGATCTCTAGGTTTATTTGTTGATAAGTCCCAAGACGTTTACATTGGTCTTTTTCCTTTATTGATTGTATCCAAAAATCAAGAATTGTGGTCTTACCTTCCTTGATTCAAGCGTCGAGGCCAATGCTATGTGCAATCTTCGTGGGCTCTACAAGAATGATCAGATGCAAACCCTTCCCTAGCGAGACATTCTCAACAAATCACGACATGTTTATGTGATTCGAGTGATATGTAAGCTAGGGAGGATATGGAACTACTAGTGCGGGCTTTTGCTGCGCATGTGGAATAGACACTCCAGATTCATCTACACTGGTGTAAAAGACGATCCGACGGTGAAATTCATCTTGGTGAAAGCAATTCAAAATTTAATTATAAAAGACCAAGTTTTGTTACCCGTTAAAATCCCGCACGAGCAGTTCCAAATCCTCCCTAGCTTACATCTCACTCGAAGCACATAAACACGTCACTCGTGAATTTGTTGTACGCGCATCCTATACATGCCTAAAGGGCTACATTTCAACAACCTACTATTCTCCCGATTGTAATCCTTGAACGTAGATTCCATTGAGCTATGATGCACTCCCCCCTTCTTTGCCGAAGAGTAAAGTTGCATCAAAAACCTCCCCCCTTAAAAATGATTAATCCCACTACCATAAATTGAGAAAATGTACCCGAACTTTGAATTAACTCTGAGATGTCTCTTGACATGGTATATGCACTCGGATGCAGAGATTTGTTAAAATAAGTCCCCATTAATATAAACAACAAAAGAAAGAGATAAAAGAAAAGCATCAAATACATGTTTGCTTTGCATAGACGTTGACATGGTTCGGAAAAATCCCGGCATTATCCACATAGATCCCCCAAATTCACGATTTAAGAGACAAACATTGTCTAAATAATCACACTATCATACGATTCATACCCAAGCCAACTCTCTTTATCCGGTCAATTAAGCTATATGCAGTACTGTACATTTACCCTCATTATCCAAGCGAAATACCTAACCCTTGCTTCTTTGTCCCTCCCCTACATACTGGACCTTAATACTAACATAAGCTATATGTATACATAATACTCAATACATTGATGTTTGCTCTACCCTCCAACTGATATGGGGACTTCACATGTGAACACTAAATATATAATCAGTTTCCTTCATAGACTCTTCATGTCTTATTCCAACTCCTCTAACACATACGCAAGGTGCCTACCGTACAAGTCTCCATGAATGGAAACATGTATGTGATGCTTCTTTTTCTTTCTTTTCTTCTCCTTTGCTTGTTTAAATCATTAGCAATAGTTGCAACCATTGTTAGTCGTCTTCAAAATTGTCAAGTTTTGAGTAACTCCATAATGCAACAAACCTACCAAGTGTCTTTGATCAAATCACAATTTTCACAATGTCAACCACAGAAAAGCCTAAACTTAGCCCTCCGTAACTCAACCCTTCTAAACAATCAAATTCCCATTTAATTTCAAAACCTTATATCACAGTTAAAACTCTCAAATAATTCGTGAGCAACTTAAGATCTTCCATTCTCCCCAACCCCCAACATTTCCACTTCCAAAAAAGACCTAGAAATCACTACTTTATTATTCAATCTAGTAAACTGTTACAATCAAAAGCTACATTCAGTGCAAACCGACAATTGTAAACGGTTAACAAATCAATTAATCCCTAATCACACACATACTCATCAATCAAAAGGCAACACTGATTACAACAACCAAAATTAATCAGCACAAAACCAAATTCACAATCTCTCTTCACATGCATGAAAGCGAACAAGTGCAATTTTGAAAAATCGACAAAATACAAAAGCAAAATAAATGAAATTCAGCAAAATAAAGGAAGTAAACCTACTGGAATATACTTGAATTTCCGCCTCGGCGGCTCCTCCGCCGCAACGACGTCGTCGTCGTCCTTAGCATCGCCATTACTAATGCTACCACTGCCATTACCGTTGTTCTGGCTTTGGCTAATTGGGGTCCACTTGTAGAGCAAAAGGTGGGATCCACCGTTACCGTTGTTCGAATTCCCATTACTGTGATGATTAGACGAAGAAGACGCCGCCGAATTGGAAGGCGCCGCCTGTATCCACTTCTTCTTCCACTTCCTCACCGGGCCGTTAAACACCGTCGTCGGGCCGTACCGAGTCGACGATCGTCCGAGCCGTGCCCCAACTCCCTCCATTACTGTTTTAATTCGAACTTGTGTATTGAAACTGAGTTGGATCGGCGGCGGACGCGACTGACTTTCGGTTTCCGGTTTCCGGTTTCCGATTCCCGTGAAATGAATCAGTTACTACGGCATCAACCCCTTTACAAGAGTGTGTTGTATATACTGTTTTTATATAAATTGTGCTAGACGTCCATGTTCTTTTACTCGATTTACTTAGACATCCCTATAACTTACTTATTTTGGTGAATGGAATCTCATCACTAACGATATTAAATACTCCCCCGTCTCGGAATAGATGATCTTTTATAAAGAAAAAATTTATCCTAAAATAATTGTTGTTTAGGATTTTAGGCTCTTTTTATCGATATATTCCTAATTTATCCTCATATTCTTTCACCTATCCATTATCATTAATTACATTTATCCCTTTTCATAAATAAGAAGATATTATTTAATAAGGGTGGATTATCAATATATTACTCCTTAATAAGTGTGCATAAGTCTAAACGATCATCTATTTCAGGACGGCGGGAAGTACTAGATTTGTTGTTGTTTCTGCTTTTTGTAAAATATGCTCTATAATATCAATAACACCGCAAAATCAAAAGAGAATATGAACGAGTTTGTTCAATATTTGGCTCTAGTATCATTTGTATTATCTTTAATTTTTTTTTAACATAATTTTGTTCAATATTTGATTGTAATATCATTTTATGTCATCTTCCTACAAGAGGAGGGCAGAGTATTCCTTTTGTATCTGACATATAACATTTTTTCTTAATATTCCCGATCATTCAAAGCACATATTCGAGTCTCTTATCAATTTTAAAATCACTCATTTTAGGCACTCATGCTAATTTAACTAAGTTGGCTAGCATATGTGACAACTTCTCTCTTAAGTGACAATGAGGTGGAGCTACGTGAACTCTTTTTTGGAAAAAAAATTAGAAAAAAATATTATTGTCCTTTATTATTAATAAAAATAAATAATTAAATAATCATATTTAATTTATTTATTAGATAGGGGTGAAGTAATATTTAAAAAAAAAACAACTAAAAAATATAATATATAGAAAATGAACAAAATGAGGAAAATAAACCAATTTTTAAAGATTTAAAAAATCAATTTATAATTTCTAAAAATTTCATTTCTAAACTATTTTCAGTCTTAAAAAAAATAATTTTCAACAGTTCAATCCTTACCCCAGCATCGCATCGGTTCAATCCCCATCTCCACCACGACGACCACCATCCTCCCTTACACCATGAGCCACCTCCATCCCCATCATCACTGAGCACACCATCAACAATCAACAGTTCAACAAAAAAGCAACATGGCTCCAAAAAAGGTTAATTAATTTGGCCGACCATAGATTTCAGAGCTCTTTGGTATCGGGATCAATTTGATACCGAAATCACCAAAAGCCACTAAAAACAAAAAAGATGGGTTATTTATCTAGCGCGTGCGCGCGCACACACACTCAGGCCTCCTCTCCCTCCCCGCCACACAACCAACTTCAAAAACATACTTCAACCCAAACTGCCACCACCCCGATTAAATTTGAGCCGAGCAATGCTAACTCCACAATCAATCCAAAATTATCCTAAAGATTGGTGTTGATACTGACACACCCTCTACAGCTGATTCGAGGATCCAAACATGCTCAACTCCGCTATCCCTTTTGCGCGCCAACAGCCACCAG
This sequence comes from Iris virginica, assembly GCA_025631175.1. NCBI lineage: Eukaryota > Viridiplantae > Streptophyta > Magnoliopsida > Asparagales > Iridaceae > Iris > Iris virginica. Next base: position 11,049 of record JAOTQG010142196.1, read on the forward strand.
CAACAATCAAAAATTACTCCAATCAAAAGTCACCCGCACCAACCAAAAATCAAATCCCTAACTAGACTACCTTAATTAATCCTATTAATATAGATACTCTAATTACATTAATTATACTATTTTAATTAAATATTCAAATAAATCTCTAATAATACTATCTTAATTAAATTCTTAATCAACTCTATTAATTATACTACCTTAATTAAATCCCTAAAAGCTTATATTCCCGGCCCCTTCCTCCTCACCAGCTGCCCCCCTCCTCAACTTCCATTTCTTCCTGCTACAATTGGTTTGCAATTCTCCGTCGACACAAGTCCTTGGCAGCTTAACTCTCTTCTTCCTTAGCCATCTTCATTCCAGGTTTGTCTCAATGAGTATGAATCGGCTGATAATGAGATGTTTGAATCGAAGAAGTTTTAAGCCGTCGAAATCATCTTGAACGCCTGGAGCCCAGATATGAAGAGGCATCGTCGAAATTAGGCGACTGTCAGAGAGAGTTAAAAGAGAGAGGTGGTGAAGGAGGAGATTGACAATGGTATAACATGATTTGAGATTTGAGTAGACCATATCTGAAGAAAGGCGGAGGTGGGCTGGGACGACCGAAAGTTATGGCGACTGTAAGTTGTTCGATTACGAGCATTAAAAAAGAAATAAAAGGAAACATAAGTATGTAAATGTAGCTATCAAAGTCCTATATCAAAAACTCATGTTTTTGAACCAAGTAATATGATTACATATGAAAAGTATTTAAGGGGCCTTAAAAGGCTCTGTAAGAGCCATAGAATTCATTTCATGAATATTTCATAACATTGTTTCTGACTCGTACATGTGCGTACAACCATTCGACATCCTATCACTAGTACTCATTCTCAAGATCCTTAGATAGAATCCTAAAACGGTCATGATTAATGCCCGACAAGAACAACCACAGCCAGCCAGCCGATTATCTTCGGTGTGAATGTGTCATTTTATCGGGAAAATTGGAAAGAAAAAGTGTTTCACTTTCGATCTGCTCTTTTACCCTTCGATGGGAAGGTTGCGATTCTTACCCAGTGACGGTGGGGAGTGGGTCAGCAACCGTTAGACGGTGGAGAGTTGGCCAGTGACGATGGTGATAGAATATGGACATTTGAGGATGAGATTAGAGATGAGTTTTTAATTTTAGTTTAATATATTATTTATATTATTAATTTAATATAATTTATCTTTTATATCTCATTCTTCATTTTTGTTTTTTTATTTGTTAAGAAAAAGAAAAAAGAAAAATATATTCGGAATTGGAGTTTTTTCAAAATAATAATATAAATAGGGGTCGTAAGTGTTAAATATAATAATATTTTTGTTAAAATTTTGACGAAAATCGAACGGCAGGACAATATTGCAAGTACTTTTCAAAGTACTTGTCCAATCTTATGGAAAAAATTGTATAGGGGAAAATACCAAATACACCCCTAAGTACAGGGGTATATTATCAATTAACCCTTTTTTTTTCCCGGTTTGCAAACATAAAACTCCATTCCATTGCACTCGTCCTATTGTTTCCCCTCCCGCCGTCGACCGTCAACTGGTACAGTCCCCTTTTCCTGTTTCCGAGAAGAACTCGCATCTCCCTTGGAGTTTCCAGACCGGTTGGGACGACCCCTTTGCCCGCCAATCTTCTCCCTTGAAGAAAGTAGACTTTAACATCCAATACCCTGAATGGAGGTTCAAAGCTTTCTTTCTGGGGTTTGTTCAAATTCCTCTCTAAAACCCTCCCAAAACCCGAAGGTTTCAATCTTTACAACCGTACCAGCTTCGTCTAATTTCTCTCCCAATTGGGCATCTCTCAAAACGCACAGTTCTTTTCCTAAACAATTTGTATCGTCAAAGAATAATTTAAAGTGTAGAAGTAGCATTGAAAAAGCAATGACTAGTAGTAGTGTTGAGGAGATTCGGAGGAAGAAGCTGGCGGTTTTTGTATCAGGAGGGGGTTCGAATTTCCGGGCAATTCATGGGGCAATTATCAGTGGGTCAATTCATGGAGACATTGCTGTTTTGGTCACAAATAAAAGTGGTAAATCTTCTTGCCCATTGTTTATTTACCTTTATTTTTTGTAGATTTTAAATGGTTGTCTGTCACAGAGTTACAAGTTTAATGCTGCCCCTCTCCCCTTAGTAATTTTTTTGTTTAACATGTTTTAAGCGCTTTGGATTTGTGTCAATATTCTCCTTTTTTTTATTCGATGTCTTTATTGAGCAATTGCGAATGCAATTTCACTGTTTTGGTCACTCAAAAATGATGGCAATTTTTAACATAGTGTTGTTATAGTTTTTTTGTGGATACTGTTGATCATGATGATTTGTTGCTCGAATGGTGTCTGGTAGCTGTTTTGGATTCAGGTTTTAGTTTGATTAACATGTTTTAATATTCTCATATTGCTGTAGTATGTTTTAAAGTATACATTTGTTAATAACTGCATACATAGCGAATTATGGATGTAAGAAAGCTATCATTAGTTTGATTGTAGCTGTGTTCTGAACAATTATGCACTTCTGCGGAATGGTGTGTTGATAATGATCACAACTTCCAATATTTCCATTGCTCGGTACTGAGATTATGGCAAAGCGACGACAGAATATGAAATTGATTGATATTTTTATAAGCAATCGGAATGTGGAGACGATACAGGAATTTTGTGCTAGGAGTGTAGATTAAATGTAGGGACTTACTATAACTTCAGCTCAGTGGTAATATCTGGCCTATTTGGGCATCAAGTTTATAGCTAGAGTAGTTCGAAGCGGATGTTTACTGGCTCTCTTTTTCTGCTAGTATCTAATTATGGTTCTGAATTCAGAAATTCAAACAAGTTGATATTCAAACAAGTCGATAATTTTTACGAGAGTCGGCATTAATTGTTCATAGACAACTCTATTTGGGACAAGTTTTCAGTTATATATGATGGTCCCTTCCGATTACTGAGAACTCCATCAGGAATGGTCCTTTTCAGCATCAAGAGAAGCCACTGGTCAGCAATTTTACCGACAATATCAAAAGGCAGAGATCCAGATCCTTAGCCAATGCTTCTTGCACATAGTTTAGTTCTAGCTTCATCCACTTTGCTGGTAGCTCTTGCCCCTTTTTCTTTTTGAGATCATTCGAAGTTTGATTAACTCTTGAGCTGCAAGATAGCCCATTCAAGGATATCCGTCTGCATCCTTTCTTGTCCACTTGAACCCGGCCTTTACTTGAACCTGTCCTTTACTTGAACCTGTCCTCTCTTTTCTAGGAGTGCCGGCCGCTGGCCTTGGCAATGAAAGGAGATTTAATTAAGAAGTGCTGTTCTTGCAGAGATCTCCCAGTTTAAGCACTGCCCTTTTCATGGGGAAGAGTGCCATGTTTGAAATTTCTTATTTGAAAGAAATAAAATACATGAGGTTCAACTGAACTACACGGGGATTTATATCTTGAGCTTTACTTGGAGTACATAATATATTGTATAGGGAAAAGATGAGTTACACGTAGAATTATGATTTCCATCTTTTCAAGTTTCCTGGTCTCGATGCCAAGATTTTGATGCTCTAATCCCGAGCTTTAGGCCTACCGTGCAAATCTTTTGTCAACACTAAGGACCTGTTTTGGTTCTCTGTAAGCCTTGACATTTTAGTGAGAATATGTTGGAATTGTATAAATTGTAGGGTAAGGAGCTGGGTTACTTATTTCAATGCCCCTGAATACCTATGTATGATGTTTCGAGAGTTGAATGATATTATTAAAATAAAATGAATTATAATGCTGTGTAATACTCTTTTTCTTTTTTTCAGTATTAAGAAGTTAGAATTTTTTTGGGGTCAGTTAGGATGTTTTAGGTTTGAACTTCTACACGTGTGAATACAATGAGAAAGAGAGGCAGCCAGCCATCTAGATGATGGAATAGAGAAGACAAAGAGCTGAACTTCTGAACTTTGAATGGCAACCTGCTGGTTGATTTTTATACATTTCTACCTGGGGGAAAAAAAAGAAAAAAATTGACCAATTTTCATTTGAGGGGTGACCTGTAATTCTTATTATCAGATTTTGAGCCCTAATAGTTATACTTGTTAACCATACTTTAAAAGATTTTTCTTATCAAACTCGGTTCTCTTTAGATGTGCGGTCCTGAGACGACCTCCAAATTCTATCAGGAGTTTGTGATTCTTTTTACTTGCTTAAATTCACACATTGAGATCATAATTTCCTTTCACTTGTGTTTCCAGCGTTTGTGAGACGAACAAGGACTGTAATTATCTGTTGGTTACTATTAGACTACGGGATATGATTTAATTTTCTCTTTGATATTATGATTGCAGGTTGCGAAGGTGCAAACTATGCAAGAGATAAGGGCATCCCTGTTATCTTATTCCCCAGAACAAAGGATGAATCAGAAGGTCTGTCCTCAGCTGACCTTGTAGCTACTCTTAGGTCAGAATCTTCTTAGGAAACAACTAATTTAAGTTAACATCATTGTCCCTTGTTTTATTTCATTGTCATAACAAATCTTTATTGTTGGACAGGAGATACAAGGTTGACTTTATCCTGTTAGCTGGTTATTTGAAGCTTGTACCATCTGATTTAGTCCGAGCTTATCCAAAATCTATATTGAATATACATCCTTCCCTTCTTCCGGCTTTCGGCGGCAAAGGGTATTATGGTATCAAGGTGCATAAAGCCGTAATTGCTTCTGGAGCCAGGTATAGTTTTAATTATCTTTTGTTCTTCATTGAAATTAATCTTTTATCATCTCATTTAGTTATAGTTATCCTAAGTGCCATATCAGTTTGTTTTCTTTAATACAATCCTTAATGGAAGAAGATTTCTGTTTTGACTCTTGAGCCACTAGGATTTGAGTCTACAAAACTTTTTTTCATGCCTTTTTGTTTTTGGTTTCGAGAAGATACTCAGGTCCTACAATCCATTTTGTTGATGAGAACTATGACACGGGCCGTACTCTAGCTCAGAGAGTGGTTCCTGTGCTTGCCAATGACACAGCAGAAGACCTCGCGGCGAGAGTTCTTCGTCAGGTGCTGAAGTTTGTTATCTCAATATATATTTAATATACACTAATGTTATTGAGTATTGACTGTCAAACAACTAGATTTGAGTATTATCAGTCCTCTCAAGAAGAGAACTATTGGAGTTTAAGACATTGTGGCAATAATAGCAACTAATTTAGTTCATCTTAATTGAGCCGATCTGCACTCGACTAATCCGGAGTTCTGTTGGATTTTGTTCGAGTACAAGCATGGTAGTTCACCCACTTCTCTCGGTAGTCACAAATACATTCTACTCTTATTTTTACTTATCCGTCCATTTCAAAACAAGTGGCTAATATTCTTTTTAGGCGTGTTCCAAAATAAGTGTACATTGTGAAAAGTTGCGCCATTTATTCTATTATGTTTGTATAAAACTGTTTGCCGAGTCAAATAATGCACTTAGTTTCGAACCAATGGAGTATAATTTATAGCACAATTGGAGTAGGACTAAGTAAAGCTCAAGCTCGGCCTAAACTAGCCAGGTAATCACAAATATATACTCCCTCCGACGTTTGTTCCTAAAGATGATAGGATTACACATATTGGGTTCACTCGTATCTTTATAATAATCTCTCTACTATAAAAGGCTGAAGTGTTTCTCCACATTTACATTTCAAAATATAGAAATAACCCAACCACTATAGAGTCGATCTGTTTTTAAAAAGACACGGGTCCTAAGAGTACCCTACATCCTTTTGGGTTTTCTGAAAGACCAAATGTCTATAGTATACTTTTTAATAGTGAGTTTAAAAAAATAATTCAACCTTACTGATTTGGTACCACCAGAGGATAACTCAAGGGTAATAAAGGAATTGCACATTGAATCGAGTAAACGAGTAGTTTCTTAAAAGCCACGTAAAGTAAATTGATGACACTTATTTTGGGATGGAGGGAGTACAATTTATGTGATCTGTAGCATATTTTCACTTTGGCTAAGGGTAAAGCTCGAGCTTTGGTCATGATAGCTCGTTTCGCAAAGAATTCCTGGCCTTGGGCATACCTCGAGCTTAGCTAGAGCACTCGGAGCACAATTGGTAGCTACGTCACAATTGCCATAGTTGTCTTCTTGACGGTCCACCACCGCCACCGCCCTTACACTCGCACGAGTGAAAGAAGCACGAAGCCAACTAGAAAAAAATCTTCCATTTCCAGCTGCCAAGTACTAACTAGAAAGAAGAAAGGATAACACAAATGTTAGTTACACTATGAGGTTCTCACTCCTCTAGCTAGTGTGAGTCTCAGCTGTACTTGTTATCTTGTTGGCGTGTTTATGGTATCTTCTTATATGACACCCTCAACCTCTTATCAGGAACACAAGATGTACGTGGAAGTAGTTGAAGCATTATGTGAGGAGCGAATAGTTTGGAGGGAAGATGGCGTTCCTCTCATTCAGAGCAAAGCGAACCCAGATCACTACAGCTAGCAGATTACAGCAATTTCTCGGCAACACCCTTCAGTGACATTTACATGATCAAGAGAAGTGAGCATATAGTTAGCAGATTACACCCTTTTGGAGTTGGCTCAAGCCTCAAGTCTTTATGATTGACTCACTCAACTGAGCTTGTTATTTTACTAGCTCGGCTTTTTTGGTTATAAGAAATGAAGTTTCATCTTTTGTGTTCACTGGCAGGTAGCCAAAAAAATTAAGAGTAGGATTGTTTTTGAATTATATGTACCAATTAAAGAGATTTTTGTGGACGGATTTAGAAATTTTAAGAGATATCCCTTCACCTTGTCCTAAATCGAAGGAAGATTTTGCTGTTCCAAACAAAATGCATTTTAAGTAGGAACAAAACTTGGATTTTTTTAATTCAAATGGTCGTCCCATTTTCTGTCAGGTAGCTTTTAAAAACATATATTTAAATTAACGAAAGTTTAAAGTTTAAAATTTTATAATCATCTTTTAAACGATTGAGATGAAATTTTAAAAAGATGAGACTAAGAATAAGACACCATTTGAGATAGAAATTTCTGACTGCTAAAAACAAAAAAAATAGCATTGATAATTAAAATTAACTAGTATCATTAGTATTACTTCATCTGTTTCTTTTTAAATGCACACTTTCTCCCATTATATGAGAGTTTTGTTCATTTTTTTTTTTATGCGAGAGTTTTATGTCGCTTTCGAGACATTAAAAACAAATTTGAAGAATATAACTTTTACTAATTTTTAATGCTAAAAAAATTGTCTAATTTTAGATCCATGCCCTTTGTATACAATTTCCAAACAAAAGTGAATACCATACTGCATTAGGAAGTTGTATAATAGTACAACACAAAGTAACAAGCATTTTCCTTTGCATTTCCGATGATGAGCCATCAACTGGGAAAGCCCATACCAAAGCCCAAAGCGTGGATCTCAATTCAAGCCCATGGCCTATAAATAACTAACTAGCTCCATTTGCAACTTTAGGGTTTCATTCTCCGTCGCCTTCCTCTCTCCTCCCAACTCCACCATTGATAAGCTTCTGCTTTGTTCATCATTTTTGCTTAGTTAACTGTTAAATTTTATTTTTTTTTTGAATTTCTGATTAGAGTTAATAATGCTGCATTGTACCAAGATTAGGGAGCAAAAATCAGTGCCCTAAATCTTGATTTTTGCCAAATCGGCTGTAGCTAAAGTCAGAATGTCGGAGAGAAGTTTTACTGGCCGGTAGTTGTTTATTCAAATTCCGTCGACTTATCTGCTTACCGAACTTCTCACATCTTACACTTATATAGAAGAGATTTCTGAATCTGTTTGATTTTTCGGTTGATATATTCGGTTAGCAAGAATTGGAGAAGGGGAGAGAAGAATGAAATGGCAATGGCAATGGCATAGGAGGATTTAGCCCTCTTTTGAGAGACCCTTCTCTTACATCAACATTTTTCTTGATTTATTTATCAAACTTCAGTAGATTGCGGTCTAGTCTAGAGGTGCCTAAATTATTGTTTTTTATTTGAATTATAAGTTTGCTTTTGTATAATTTCATTATTTTTTCTCTATTTCTCATTTTAATTATCGTAAAATAAAATAAAAAATTACTATAAATCGAACTTCTTCGATTTATAGTAATTTTTTAACTTAACTATCAGTTTTTAAACTGACTGGGACTTGAAAGAAAATCGATTGATAGTTGATTAAATGTGACATGGGGCTCAAGAACATGATGATTAATGAAAGATGGTAAATGGAAGAAAATGAAAGTTGATAAAATGT
>JAOTQG010142307.1:0-19295 GCA_025631175.1 Iris virginica
TAACCCTATTTCTACCCATATACAAGTATTACACTAAGCCCCCTTGACTTTACATTATTCCTATTATTCCTAACACTATATATATTGATATCATATATTATAGGATAGATTATAAGCTAGAAAAGTGAAGAGAAACTTTAGAAATTGAAACTTGAAAAGGTTTGAATTAAGTTGGAGAAAAAAATAAAAACGTGAATTAAATTGGATTGATATAAAATACAGGGAATGGAAGTTTATTATTAAATAGAATACATGGATGCTGAGAAGGTGAGCTAAGGTAGGCAGCTCAGCTTGTATTGCATCTTCAGCTTTCATGATAGAGTGCATAGGCACCAATGATAGTTAGAGTGACTTCCTACAGATGTAGTAGCTGTCTTTTCAATAGCTTCAAGCGTAGCAGATTTCACATTGGAGTTAGGAAGAGTTCCGGGTTTTGGCCAAGTTGGAGAAAGAATCCTTTGAGTAAGGACTCTGTCAACTCTCTTCTTAAGAGGTTGTAGAGGTGCATCGTGACAATGGTTTGCTCTAGACCTTTTAGGAGTAAAGTTGTTAATCCTACTCATAATTTTTTGATGTACCTATCTGCCCCAATTGCATGTTTAAATGCATCCTCAAGACTGCATATTGGCTACTATCTTGTCTTCGCTCTATGTCGTCGCTTAACCAACTTTAAATTGAGGAATCAGTTTGTGGGGATCTTTCACACCTTGTCGGCTAAATGTGAGATTATAAACTTGTCAATTTAATGTGTACAGACATGATTCTCAGTTTCCAATTGATAAGCAGCTGCGGCAAATTACTACAATGATGTGAAGGCATATGCTTTCACAAAGCCTAGTTTCCATGTTCTGCCAAGTTATTACTGGGGCTGTTCTAATATTCGAACATCTACTTCAATGCGAAACCACTCTTATCTTACCCATCCCAATAAGTTTCATCTGGGTGGATCTCTTGCTTCATTCATCCAACATATCATAGTTGTCAAAATACTCTTCAAATAAAGAGATCCAGTAAGAAATTTCCATAAGACAGCCCATTCCGTCAAAATCGAAGATATCTGACCCAATGTTGGTTTATCCTGCGGCTGTTCTAATTAGGACATTCGTGATCTTCCCACCTAAGAGGCCTCTATACCTGATATCGTTGCAGGAAATGTGCGTAGGCTGTTATGGGCTTCATTTGGTTTCTGTGATTAAGGTGGTTCAAGAAAGATTTTGTTTTGTAATGCTGATTTTCAGGGTAAGGTAGGAAGGGAATCAGGTTGATTTGCAGAACTAAGGTGCTGGAAAATGAAAAGGCAATAAGAAAAAGAAGGATAAATAGAAGAAAAAAAAAAAAAGGTCTAGGCATCACACCTGGTTCCATAGGCATCATACCCATGGTTCTTGAACCTCACACCTGAGAGCAAGATGTATCACACTTCCACATTCCAGGCTGAAGTTTTCTTCATTCATTCTCTGCTGAAATAGGAAAGTACATACATGTATATAGGGTGGGGAGGGGTGACATGACTTTGGGACTAAGTATTTTTCCTGGCTAAGTTCTTCGTCATGGGAATCATGGAAAAATAATGTTCCTAGTTAGCCAACTAACTGCAAAACCGAGCAGGACAGCTCACTGCATCATAGGAGAAAATACCAAATACTCCCTAATCTGGACCTAAGAGGACACACTAGAAACTGAATGTTGCAATCTTACTGGAGTTAAACAAAAACTAGGAATACAACAGAACTAGACTAGAAATAAGATGATACGAAGCGATCCAGCTTTGACTCCATTCACATATTGATTCCTTTTCTGATTTATATATTCACTGTGCTTCTCTGGGCTGCACCAATTAGTCGTATGATTTTTTAATATTAGCAGTCTGAACTGTGCATACCGGAGTGGCTTTTTAGTAATTAGCTTAGTATGTTGCTGCTAGATCACATTACATTTGGTTCACTGTAAAATTGAGTTTTAAGATATGTATCATGACTAATAGAAGTAGCAGAAATTGTTGAAGAGCTTGTCTTTTTACAGGGGTGGTTGTTTATGAATATGAGTTGAAGATTGGGTGGGGTAAATCCGTCTCTCTACCATCACAAGCTTTACCAGCACCACCGCCAGGACATATGGCCATTCGAAATAAAGAGGTCTGTTATCTTCACAAGTAAAATAAACAATGTGACACCTAAAGCAAGCATACTTTTTCTTCTTCATTAATAGGAGAGCACAGAGAGTAGTTTTTCCATTTGATAATAATTTGAAACACTTACTTTTTGACAGTTTTCATTAGGGTAGAGTAATCGGCAAACTTGCACCCTTTGCTTATGGTGACTTTTGACTGATTTATTACTTTGTAACTGTCAGGGTGCCACTGTTATCTTATCTGGTCCATCAGGCCCTCCGGTTACTTCTGTACCAAGCCAAAACTCTGAGCTGGTAGGTAGCTTGATCTCTCTCTCAGTTTAATATTTGTGCTTTGTTTGATTTTGTGAATGCTCGTGTGTTTTTGTGCCTTCCTGAAAAAATTGATGTAGATCTCTAGTTAAAGAACTGCTGGTGCCAAGGATATTCAATTGGGTACCCTATTTTATACCAAGATGGGTTTGGATGACACAGACCATTTTTACTGTTACTGTATAGCCCCTCCTTAAATCTAATTTCTGCCTTTGCCTCGGTTGATAACTGATATCAAGTGCATCATGATTTTATATACCTTTGTGTCTATGCTGCCCACTTGGTCAAATCACCCATATACTTTTGAACACTTTTTTTCGCTTTTCAATCCAATTCAGTTTTAGGTTCGGCATTCCCTTTTTGCTAATTATTTATTTCACCTTTTAACTGAAGAAAAAGAGAGTAGTTAAGGTAGGAGTACGGATGTTATTCTTAGTTGTTCATGTTTTGAATTTCTGTTGATGACTTGGCCTGGTTTCCTAGGTTCTCACTCCAAATGTACCTGATATAACGGTGGTTCCTCCTCAAGATGATCATCTTCGCCATGTAATTGACACAATGGCTCTCTTTGTTCTTGACGGATGGTGTGCTTTTGAGCAAGCTATAATGGAGCGAGGCCGTGGAAATCCTCTTTTTAGTTTTTTGTTTGAGCTAGGCTCGAAGGAGCATACTTATTATGTTTGGAGGTTGTATTCCTTCGCCCAGGTACGTGATTTGATCCTTGCGATGCTTCGATATGTGAAAAAACCTAATATACTGAAAGCTAGAAAAGAAACGAACTCTGCATTTGCATATGTGGGAGTAAAGTATGTGAAAATCAAGACAATGTAGTGATTTTTGTATGAACTCAAAAGGTAAAATGTTAGATAAATAATGCTGCGCCAATTAAATTCAAGGTAATATTTCTAAGTATGTTTAGTTTGAAAAATCATCTATTGCTTGCAATTTTTCTTTCTGCAAACTTGGAATATAATGTTAACAATAATATTAATCATGTTAAATAAATCAATTTGTCTAAATAATATATTGTTAGTACTGTATTCCAAATGCTTTTTTTATTCATAGCAGACATCAGTTTGGTTCACACTTCAAAGTCTAATTGGAATCTGAAACAGTAATTTTCTTCATAGTCTCATGTGAAGTGTAAAGAAATAATTGATCTTTGGTCTCTGTAGGGTGATACTCTTCAGCGGTGGCGAACAGAGCCTTTCATCATGATAACTGGTAGTGGAAGGTAAGACATGCCTAAAACTTTTTTTAGTGTGCCTTCGGCTATGATCTTTGCAGTTTTGTATTGTGAATACTCTATGCAGTATTTCAAATTAGATAACTTCACATTCACAATGAGGTGTGATCCTCTTACTGTTTGATAATTCAGATGGGTACCGCCTGCACTGCCTACACCCAAAAGCCCGGAGCATGAGAAGGAGTCGGGAAACACATTTGCCGCTGGAAGAAACAGGGTACCATTTTTTCTGATCCTGATGTATTTTTCCTGTGGAACATGTATCATTTGTGATTTTTAGATCTTTGAAGCATGGTATAATTAGTGATATAAAGATATTGTTGCTTTATTTTTCTAATATTCATTGATTTATTCAGCGGGTGGAGCCAGAAAGGACACTCACAGATGCACAGAGAGATGAATTTGAAGATATGCTTCGAGCCTTGACATTAGAAAGAAGTCAAATAAAGGAAGCCATGGGCTTTGCATTGGATAATGCTGATGCTGCAGGAGAGGTAATGCTGATCTGCAACCTCCTTAATCCTTTCAAAATATAGCTATTTTTACACTACCTTAGATTTGGGACATATTCTACTACTGCCCTTGACTGCCCTCTGATATGATCGGGGTCAGTGGACCAGTATCCCTTTTTCTTCCTTAAATTTCACTCCAACTTGCATATGAGAAGTTCGTATTGGATTTTATGGTAATGTATGAAAGCTAAATGGAAGATATGAAAAGAAGGGAAGTCCAGGCTCCATAAATTTTGAAATATAAAGGTTATCTTGGTTTTGGAGCGCTTTTCCAGTTGCTTATTTGAGTCTGTTTATTGCAGGTAGTTGAAGTCTTAACTGAGTCATTGACCCTTAAAGAAACTCCAATACCGACTAAAGTTGCAAGACTCATGCTTGTATCGGATGTTCTTCACAATAGTAGTGCTCCAGTGAAGAATGCATCTGCCTACCGCTCTAAGTTTGAAACAACTCTTCCAGACATTATGGAAAGCTTTAATGACTTGTATCGCAGTATCACTGGAAGAATCACTGCGGAAGCTCTTAAGGTTAGCAAAATATGTTTGTAGTTGGTGCATTATCGCTTTTTGTTATCTTTGCTATTTAAGAGTTAATATCTCGCAGGAACGAGTCATGAAAGTTCTTCAAGTATGGGCTGACTGGTTTCTGTTTTCGGATGCATATGTTAATGGGTTACGAGCTACATTTCTCAGATCTGGGAGTTCTGGTGTTGTCCCATTTCATTCCATATGTGGTGATGCGCCAGAACTAGAAAAGAAAAACAGCTCTGATGAGACCGGTGGTGGGGCTAAGGCTAACGAAGATGCTGCATTAGCAATGGGAAAAGGGGCTGCTATGAAAGAGCTGTTAAGTCTACCTCTTGCGGAGCTGGAAAGACGATGCAGACACAATGGACTATCTCTTGTTGGCGGTAGAGAAATGATGGTTGCACGATTGCTTTATCTTGAAGAGGCTGAAAAACAGAGGGGTTTTGAACTCAATGATGACATGAAATATGCTCAGAACCATCCAAATATTGGTAGATACCCGAGTGGCCAGAACGAAAATAATGTTGAGACCGGGCCCCTAATATTGCCAGGATGGAATCGTGAGGATGAGTTTCAAAGTATAGGGTCTGCATCTTTGCCCCAAGCTTTTCCTATCCGAGAACCCGAACGGAAATCCTTATCGAATAAAGGGATAACGCATCCTGTATTGCCAGCCTCTAAGTGGACTAGAGAGGATGATGAAAGTGATGACGAGCAAAGGGGAAATGCTAGGGATCTTGGATTAGGTTATTCATCTTCTGGAAGTGAGAATGCTGTTGGTAGTCATAATGGGGCTGAGATGGAACTTGCAACTGATGCAAGTATTCCAGCATATCATGATAGTGGGTTAAATGAAGAGCAGAGGTATAGTCTATTTTCTTTCGGGTCAGCTGTCACACTATCAATGAACGATTAAATGTCTTATGGAATTGCGGGGGATTCTTTGGGTAAAATATCAAAACCCCATGTCTCGAACCCAGTATGCTTATATGTGTATGTGGTTGTTCAAATAAAAACCTAAAAACTACTAGGATCCAAGAATTTAATTTTTGTGCTCTTAGTTGATATTTGTAGATATTAGTGTTATTTTGACTAAGATCCACAAATATCAAATTCTTGCCGGCGGTTTGCATGGTTTGTAGGTTATTTAGGTTGCGTTTGGATGGGTGATTTATTGATTTGGTTTTTTAGTTTTTGTAATAATTAAAGTAAAAAGTAAGAGAGAGATAGATAGAAAAATTGTGGGACCAATGAGAGAGAAAAATCAAAAATTAAAAAACCTGGGTGAAAAATCACCCAGGAGAACACAACCTTAGGTTTTTATTTGAATAAATATAGGGGTTATTTGAATGCGAACCTAAATATTGATAGTTGTGAACCACAAATATCAACTAAGATCCAACAGTTGTTCGCATGTTCTCACGATATTTAGGTTCTCATTTGAAACAGCTACATATATATATTGTGCGTGTTTTATTACCTCCAATTGCCTTATGAGGAAACATAACATAGAGTGAAAATGATGTATTTACCTCCTCATATCCTCCATGAACACCCTATCTACCCTCCACTCTCTCTTTCCCACTCATCACTTATCAAGAAGCAACGAGATCTGCAAACCAACCTAACCTCAACATGAATCTCCATCTCCACGCTTACCCAATCTCTTTCCTCAAAACTAACTCATCTGCATGCTACACACTTTCTTCTTCACTACTATCCCCAATTTCTGGGGTTAGGACTTAGGATCAAGGATTTCAAGCAATACCCCATCCATCTCACCGACAATGTGTATATGTTTCTCTCTACATCTCTACCCATATATATACTTTGTATGATGATTCCATTTCAACCTTCCAACTCAATTTTCACTAAACCCCAATTTCATTGGCCACGGATGCAAAATTTCGGAGTCTGAACATCAAAGCTCACCGTGTCACCTCGTTGGCAATCTGAGAAATGACTAATCCCTCAACTAAACAATCTTCAAGTTGGACTCAATGCCCTCGATCTAAACAGGGGTAAGGAGATCTTGGATCATGTTTTTCCGGTTGCACAGTTTGCTGATGCGAGAAAAACAAAAGACATGTGGATAGCAGTATCATCAGCCGGTCCTAAGCATTTTATTTCTACTGGGTGAAAAAGTGTGTAGGCTTGGTTCTATGCAATTTACTTACTGTGTGGTGGGGGCAAAGAGACGGTGAATTAAAACCAAACTTGCATCGGTAGTAGGTGATTCCTTATGGCCGTTAGAGCAATGTGAAGCCTGGTTAGAGCAGAAAGATACTTGAGAAATGGACAATTAGACTGGGCTAGAGATTCTTTTACGCAAGTGTGAATAATTTTTGTTACAGATAACATGCTTGTCTGTACTCTCTGTCCATATATTTTACTAGAATTCATTTAAAGTAGAAGGGTGAATAATGTTAATTATGGGATATTAAAGGAATTTTTATCTCCCATACTGATTTGATTCGCATTTAGTGCAATTCCATTAGATTTCTGACTTTCTTCAGTTAACTGGTGATGTCATTGTGGCTAATATACCATACAGGGGTACTTGAAAAATGGGATATAGAACTGGGGACATTTCTTCATTTTTTAATATTGATATTTTACCTTTTGTTTCAGTTTGTATTGAAGGAGTTAGGAGTCCTATCATTTTAGTTTACTAAATGGATCTTCTTGTTCATAACAAGGGTATGTGTTATGGTGCCGTGTGCATGTGTGGGGTATATCTGATCTGGGGTCATCCTTGTTGATATCATTGTCTGAGCAACATTGGTATTTATATATTTGAGAATGACTCATGACATATTAATATTGATGGTTTGGGCTTGACTTCTTTAATTACACAGACAAAAATTGAGGCGTCTTGAGGTTGCACTGATGGAATATCGTGAATCGCTTGAGGAGCGGG
Organism: Iris virginica; assembly: GCA_025631175.1. NCBI lineage: Eukaryota > Viridiplantae > Streptophyta > Magnoliopsida > Asparagales > Iridaceae > Iris > Iris virginica. The sequence continues at coordinate 7,648 of JAOTQG010142307.1, forward strand.
GAGTTAACGATTTGGAGGAAATTGAGAGGAAAGTGGCAATACACCAAAGACGCCTTCGATCTGAATATGGCTTATTTGATTCTCATGAAGATGGTGCAGGCAGCAGTAAGTTCGACAACTTATCTTCTTTGTGTTAAGAATGTGATAATTTTCTGAAAATGTTAGTTTTTACTTTGTCTGATTTATTTCATATAGACTATCCCGACAATTTACTCTATAACTTCGGCATTGTTAAGGCACTTACCTTTGATTTTCTTTTTGTCTTTTCTTTCAGCACATTTTAGCTTGTTATGTCTTTGCTCTTTCCATTTGTTTTGCATGGGTTGTTCTTATTCTGAGAATCCCTTTATTTGTTTTACTCCCCCTGTTACAAAAATGTCATGTCTGACTTGACAAAAAGTTTGGAAAGAGCTATTTGACTCTATGAAACTAAAGAACTTGTAGACACAATAGCTTTGGTGTGTGTCCAAGAAAAAGATTGAAAACAAATAATCCCTTTTTTCTCCCGGAAGACAAGTTTTCAGTGTGAACGCTTATTTTGGAACACCTCAAAAAGGAATAGTGGACACTTATTGCAGAATGGAGAAATCATTTTTTGTACTTTTAGAGCATGTATGTTCTGAAAAATTACATTACATTTATGTAAATTTCATGATTTCTGTATGTTCCTTGCTTTATTAATATTACAACTGTATTGTAATGCTAAGGTGGAGCTTGATAGTTCATGTAGACCTTGCATCCTTGTAAAGAGCCTATTGCACACAAAATCTTTTTGTTCAGAATCACCTGCGTCTTTCAGAGATCCTAATTATCCCTGCCCCTTGGTGCATTGGTGCAGTCGTAAGCAACAACTTTTAGATCTTATCGCATCTTTGGAGCTTGGGCCTTATAGAATGTAGAGAAGACCATAAGTAGGTTGATATCAAAAGTGCTTCACTCCTTGGGTGTTTTGGACTATTGAGATGATGCTGGATAGGATAACTTGGTTTTAGCCTACTGTGTTGTCCGGGTTCTCTTCTAGTGTTCACAGGATGCATCACTTGATTCGACAGTGGAAGAAGTTTGACACTCAATTGGGATGGTGGGGCATAGTTATTAAAGGCGCAAGGCGCACCAAGGCTCAAAAACTTTGCCCGGGGCCTAGGCGCAAGGCGGGCGCGCGCCAGAGGGACAGGGCTCACAAAAATACTTAAAAATTAGTAAAAATATAGTATAGTCATATAAAACATCAACATAAGCAATAAATTAAATGCAAGTAGTGAATAAAACAACACTATTAGTCATCAATAGAAAAAAGATGATCGAAACATGTAACGAATCACAAAATAATCAGTCTAAACAAGTAAACAAGCATAAGTAGAAGTCGAAGTTCAAGCAAAAGAGCTCTAAATCTCAATCATATGATTCTTTTATCAATCCTCGTCATCAAATTCAACATCTTCTTCCACATAAGGTTGATCGTTCTCTTTAAATTCCATCCCGGATCTCTTGTTGAACTTGAAGCCATAAGTACTCACACTGACTGACCAAAAAAATGAAAGAAGAAGAGCAGAATCAGAGAAGAGAAACAGATAAGGCAAGAAAGAAACAAAGAAGAAGAGCAGCAGAGTTGAGAAAAAAAGAAGAACAGCAGAGAATAGAAAAAAGAAGAGCAGAATTAGAAACCTGAAATGAAGAAGAAGAAGAGAAGAGAAAAGAAAAGAGAAGAAGAAGAAGAGAAAAGAAAAGAGAAGAAAAAAAGAAAAGCAGCAGAGAAGAGAAAAAAAGAAGAGCAGAATCAGAAACGACGAAGAAGAAGAGAAGAGAGAGAAAAAGAAGTGAAAAGAAGAGAAGAATCAGAAACGAAGAAGAAGAACAGCGGAGAAGAGTACAGAAACGAAAAAAAACAACATTCTAGAAGTTCAGAGCTCGTCAGCGGTGGAGGAGGGTCGCCGAAGGGTGGCGATGGTGGCCAATGTCAGATCTGAAGAGGAGCGACTCTTTCTTCTTCGTTCTTCGTTCTTCTTTCCTTCTGTCTGGGTATTTCTGAATTGGGTTGGGTATTTAACTTACCCTATTAACCCTAAACCTAAGCAAAACTAAGTAGTTTTAACCGCTCCAGGCGCACGCCTAGCCAAAAGGCGCGCCTATTAGCTCGCTTGAGGTACAGTCCCCTGCCTAGCCCTACCAAGGCACAAAACTTGCGACCGCCTGCCCCCCTCGCCTTGGCACGCCTTTAATAACTATGGGTGGAAGTAATGCGTTTAATTTTTTTACTTTTTTTTTAATGAACAAAGAATTGTATTATAAAGGAAAACAAGTAATACAAGGAGGGCAGACAAGAGATCCACCTCAAGCCAAAACAGGCCAAAAAATTAGAAAAATGAAAAAACCAAGTAAAAATTTTGGCAGAAGTTCTGTGGCAACATAAGGGGATTCTGGGGGCGAACTCGCCTTTCATAACCATGCTGGATATGAGCCTATTGCTATAGTCCATTTAAAATGGGTATTGAGGATGGTATGATATTTTATTTGCTCCATTTCCACAAGCAGATCCACAGAAAATCAGATGTCTGATCCATTGACTGTCATATCTCTACTCGACATGGCATACTTAGTGTACAATCGCTGTCCCAGGCAAGGAAGTATCACATGTGCTCCAACAGGCGAAGGAAGAGAGAGTTGTATTGTCTAGTTTAGTTGCTCACAGAGAGAGGCTTATTGCTTTATTAGACAGCTAAATTGTCTTTCTTTTCTGGATTTACTCTTGCTTGTATGTATGATATTTTATTTATCCTTTAAAAGTTTTGAGTTTTTATATGAGACTAGATCAGCAAGCTAGTTATATTCTTAACATGCAGTGTTTTCCTGAACTTGTCGGAAGTTCAAGTTAAGACAGGTGGTAATTTAGAAGAACTTTAATGTTATGATTGGTAGTAGCTTGTCATGTTGCCAAAATTGTTTCTCCATTCCTTCTGTTGGAGGTCAAAATCATGCTTATGAAACAATGCATCTGCAAACTTCCTAGATTGAAGGGGGCAGTTGTTGTTGCTTCTAAAATAGATTTTTTGTAACCTTTTTTTCTTTTATTATTGTTTTTTGTGGGCTTTAAGTCTTCACATTGGGACACTTTATTAGCTTGGATTTTATGCTTTTCTGTTGATCATGGTAAAGTTAGATATTTCAATAATTTTAAACATCACTTGATGATCAGGGGTAGATTTATATGTTTCAGAGTTTTAAAGTATTTTCTCAAACCCCCCCCCCCCCACACACACACACACTCAAAAACCCTAGACTTGTAATTATTTATTCCTTGATTAGTACAGGCTGTACAGCAATCTTGTTCTGAAGAATTTTAGATTTACTTTCCTGTTGCTTAAGCAATCTGCTTTCTGTCTAAGAATGAATCCACTACCTTCATGCTAACTTTTACTTTTTCCTTCCCCTAACATCAAAATTTCCTAATTAAGTTCAACTTCTCCACTTGTTTTTCATGTTTTCTTCTCTGTATCTGCAGAGAGACTGTCCTCGGAGAGGAGGGAGAGAAGAGACGATTCCCGCGAATCTTCGAGAAAGCGTCATCGCAGTCAGAGTGGTAGTTTAAGTCCCCTACGCAAACCATCTATCAGGGACAGGGAGAGGGAAAGTGACGTCAGGGAACGAGATAAGCACCATGAAAGAGATAAAGATAAAGCTCGTGATACAGAAAGCGGAAGAGGAAAGGACCGGGATAAGAGTGGGAGCAGGGAAAGAGACGATTATGATAAGGACAAAGGCAGAGAGAGAGACAGGGATAGAAGAAGACGGGCCAAATTATTCTGAAAGTATTTGACTCGAAGAAGTTGCTGAACAAATCCGCGGTTTATCAGTATCTACACAAGTAATAGTGAGTTTGGTGTTGAAATTGCGGGTAGCGATTGTATGTTTGAAAGAGTGCCAAATCATGGGGAAAGAACCTCCCTCACCTGCTCTATTTTGGAGTCTCTATAAGTCTGGAAGATGGATCCTGTTCACATACATCAGGCATGGCCTTGTATATTTGTTTTGGTTCAACAGAAATCCTAAATTTAAAAAAAAAAAGGGGGGGGGGGGTTGCCCTAGACTCACAGTGAATGTCGATGAACCCCTCTAACGTTGATTTTATGTACTCTTTTTTAGGTCCTTATCATTGATTTCACTGGTCCCAGAAGTTTTGAATCTTTTCATCACCTAATTTACAGAAATCTGAAGCTAACGTGCCAATCGAACATCGTTTTGAAAGCAAGTTTGGTTTACCTTAGATTTTGATAGGCAAAATAGATGTCTTCATTAGAAAAGTCGAATGAAATTGAGCTTTTAGCATGTCAATTGCGCCAAAATAATATGTTCATAACAATATATCATGATTATATGGGTGTCGTAAAATACCAGCTGAAGATACAAGAAAGTAAAGAGAGTTCGGACATGCAATTCCAAATTCTATAAAAGAGGGCGAAAGTGAGGGAGCCCTACTTATGGCGAACCAGATGGAAATAGACTGAGAGTAATGTGATATGGATGGCAAACGGAACGAAGGATATGAGACATAAATGTGTAAGCTCCGGCCACAAGAATATCTGAGGCTTACCGATGAAGTTGAATGACGAAAGACTAACGCAAAGAGGAAATAGTAAAAGAATTTTTTTTATTTTTATATTTTAAACCAGGGCGTCCACTAATTTCTAAGCTAGTGGCTGACTTTTATTAAAATATAAAAATAAGATACAGGTAGGGAAATTATCAAGTGACTTAATATATCCCTTTTTTTAAAACAGTAAAAAAAGTATTTGATACACCTCAACGTATTAAAAATATAAATGGAATTAGAATCGAACCGAATCAAACTGTGATTTATTAGTGTCAATTTTTAGAATCTAACAACTTAATATAGAAATTCTGGAACCGACCTCGTTTGGTTAACCTACATACATTCCTTGGCCTAAACAAAACCAAGCCAAGCTGCAATGCCATCCTAGAATGTTGTAGCAAATAACTAATGACCACAAACAAAAAGACCGGACAAAAAGAGACGGAGACAGACCTAATCCCGGAGAAATAGGCTTTCACATCCCAAAATCATCACTCATCCTTCCGTTTCACAATAGTATACCTTTTAGACTCATGCACATATATTAAAAAATAATTTACATTGACAAATTTATCCTCATTAAATAGTCTCTTTATTAATGAGAAAAGAGATAAAGTATAATTAATAACTATTGGTAGTTGGTAGTTGGGAAAGTAGGAGGATAATTTATCAAAGTATTTGTAAAAACTTCCTAAAAATCCTAAAAGGACAACTATTTTGAAATAAATTTTAACTTCTAAAAAGACGTGAAACGGAGTGAGTATTGACTTGCAACTCCAGAATCAACCAAAAAATAAAGGAACATCTCACAGTTTGTACAAGAGAACTTAGCAGCGCCCAAGCTTTCTGAGCAACCACTTTTTCCGTAAAGATACATCCAAAGCCAAAAATGTTTTGGCTCTTTTATCATCTTCCAAGAGATCGCAAGCATCCAATAGAAGCTCATCATCCATGTCCGGTATTGCCTGAAGTGCATCAACAGCTCTTTCTATTGAGATATAATTTTTGTCAACAGTTCTGTTTACAAGCTTCGACACTACATTGGCCATATCAGTAAAAGCTTCTCGCATGTCATCCTGCTTATTTCTCTGCACTCTGCTGGGACGCCCTGAGATAGACGGCATTGTCTCAGCTGACCGTTTTTTCCTTTCATATGATGCTTCAATATTTCTAACTGGGAGTTGGACATCTTTGTCAACTTCAATGATTTGCATGTCTACAGGATGATCACGAGTATGGATAAATTCTGTCCCTGAAGTCTCCTCATAATTGATGCCAACATTCCTAATTATGCTTCCAAATATCAGACACCAAGCCTTGTAGTGTCCCAAGATTATACCTCTGTATGAAATTGCATCGGGTTCTACCTGTAAATTATGATAAACAAGTTAATAGCAAATGAACTGTTTCAGGGCAACTAGCATACAAAACGAACGGTCAGACATCAAGCGTAGAATCAATACATAGCTGTTCAAAACAACACACGTATCCTTTTACAAGGATTTGCATTAGAGGGGCAATCCTTTAGGATTTTTGATAAGAACCTGAAAGGCCAAGGGGGATGATAAGTGATTTTTTAGACAAGTTAAGTGAACTTAAGACAGTAACTTGATGCGAGAAGGGTTATGTATCATGCATCTGAACAGAAATAGTATCCCTCATTCCAACGAGTGTCCTTTTCAAATTGACTCATAGTTTTAGGAGAGCGTTTCACGTTATAAATAAGAGAACAGAGTATGATTGTGGATTTAGAAAAAATTGTGGTCACCACCCTTTCTTTTAGTTCCAACAAGGGAAAGTTTGCAAAGAGGACACTTATTTTACATCACCCCAAAAAGGAATGGTGGATAATTATTTCGGAACGGAGGGAGTATTATACGTTTATTAATGATTCGCAAAATAGGATAAAAAAATTCTAATCTAGTTGAATGTTAAGAAGAATTGACCCTTAGGCAAATATATGAAGAAATTTAACTTTGAATGATTAAGAAGTGCACCTTGCTATAAGCTTCCCACACATTATCATCAGCTACAACTATCTGCTGAGTGTCATCCCATGCAAATCCCTTCTGTTCAAGAAGACTCTTGATATCACTATACTGTTTCATCAAGCATGCATAATGTTTTTGAAGAACGGATTTCTCATAGTTTTGTCCACATTTTTCATTGAATGATTTTGTAACGTCAGCCCAAGTCTGATCATCAAATATATGGTTTACTCTTTCCACCTGCGCGAGCACAAGGATAATAAAACAGTCATCACTTTATGATCAATCTTATTCCCAAAATCTGGTCATCACATGTATGAAAAATCTTATTCCCACTTTGCAGAATTGCACCTGCCCTAACATGAGCTCAATAAAACAATCGCCCATTGCTGGTGTCCAGTTACAGTTTGGTTCTGTATCAGCAGCAAGCTGGTCATCCTTTCTTTCACCTACATGCACATTTTATGGTAAATCAAGTTATATGCCCGTTAAAGTAACATGCCTGAAAACACAGGTACCATAATGAAAAACAATGTATAGGAAAAGATAATTTCACAGAACATTCGAATAAGCATAATTTGGTCAGCAGTGTGACCCATTGTTATTTTGGTTATTTTAAAATAAACTGTTATCAAGCTCTGTTTCAAGAGGATAACACGATTCACTGCGTATCCATAAGGCATTATGACAAGTGATCATAGTTTCCATCTACGAATCTTACAAAATACTCGTACATATCACACACGTAAAGAAGACAATATGTACTTAAACCAGGGCGTTCAGCGTTAGGGACACCATTGCGTGCCAAACGGCTGTATCTTCCCTCAGAACCATCTTGACTACATATGAGACACAACTTGTGATAACTTGGCACTGTTTTAACTCTGTATGATCGAGCATCAGGATGTACCTGCAATTTTTTGTGTAAGAGAAGGAAGAACATCCAAAAGATAGGATCTAACAAGCTATATCGAAAGTGCACCTCAATATAAGCATCCCAGATATGATCTTCAGCTGCCACCATTTCTCGTGCTTCATCCCATGAAAATCCAGTCTGCTCTAAGAGAATTTTGATGTCATTATACTGCTTCTTCAAATGTTTGTAGCGATTCTTCAAAACATCTTTATCATGGTGAGATTTAAAGTGCATATTGAACAATGTGACCATGTCTATCCAAGCCTGAGCAACAAATGTCTGCCCAATTCTATTTCCACTATTCACTTGTTCAAGCAATAGGTCAATCAAGTAACAGTCCATTGGTGGTGTCCAATACGTTCTCGAGCGTTCATTACCTACAAACAATGTATTAATGATTAGATCATCTCTTCAATCATGGTATCTTATAGAAGCTTATCAATGATTTCAGGCTTCAAGGTGATAGGAACAAAGCCTGCTCGCAACTCAAGAAGTAAAAATGAAGGATGTGTATTTGGAGGGAATGAATAGCTGCTTTAGAAAATTAATTTAGTTTAGGGGGTTTATTGATTAATTTTCGAAGCTGGGTACTCTTTCGTATTTTCTTGTTTTAGGGTTGAACTATAAATTATGACTTGACTTAATTTTGAGGCCACCTTTGAATGATTGAATCAAAGATTACTTTCTTTCTTGATAATTCCTTTAACTTCCCATTACTTAATATACTACATCACAAGGAGTACTAGTTTTTCGATTCACTATGCTCCAAGACTCATCAACCTGTACTGCTTAGTATGATGAATTAGAAATACTTGAACAATCCCTCAGCAACTGTCCAGAGGAGTTCCTGCTGATTAAGGTCAGGACCACAATATAAAGTGACTGATGGATACAAGAGTTTCCAACTCCCATACAAACATTGATTTCATTTATAAGTTCATTCTTAACTCAAAGGAATATTTAACACCTACGTTATGATGAATATCTTAGGTACTATTGTCCATTTAATCCTCATATAGCCCCTAAGCTACATTCCCCATGTTCTTACATGGTGTTTTATAAACAAAAAGGTAACAGGATAACTGTTACTAGTAAAACAAAAGTGATCCAAAAACTTTTCTTCTATCAATAAATAAATAAGAAAAAAAAACGATACAGAAAAGAGTTGGAAGATAATACGTGAACGTACCACTCTTCATTCCTACATCTTCGATATCCTTATCCAGATTTAAACTCTGCGTGTTCATTGTGCTACCGAATATTAATTCCAACTGCTTGTAGTTTGGCAAGGATTTCGTTCTATATGATCGCAAATGCGGGTGTGCCTATCACCATATAACAACAATCTTCTCATAAACAATAACAAAATCCACTTGATTTTGGATGAATATAACTCACCTTAACGAGAGCATCCCAAACATCATCATCAGCTGCTATCACTTGCTCCTTTTCATCCCACGAGAAACCATTTTGCTTAAGCAGAACGGTTGTATCATTATAATACTTTCCCAACTTCTTATAACGGTGTCTTAAGACCCTTTTAGTATGTTGGGGGCCAAATTTTGCGTTAAAAGACGTGAGCATGTCATTCCATGCCTGTTTGCTATATGTATTATCAAGCTTATTGCCTTCTTCTTGTTGGTCCAGCATGAGTTCAATAAAATATTGGTCCATGGATGCTGTCCAATCTGTCCTTGATCGCTCGGTATTTGAAGGAGTTAAAGTTCCAAATCCATCACCTGAAGAGAAGAAAGATTCTCAGGTTTATTCTTATGTGGATCATCAGAACTGCAGGTTGATTACGAAAAGACTGTTTATGGACCGGATGCTTAAATCCTAGAAAGACAACAGTTCTAAATGATACAAAATGCTCTAAACTCGCAACTGAGTAGCATACTTTGCTCAATATTTGCTAGCTGTGAAGTTATAAATTAAACGAAAAAGAATTGGGGTGTGGTAGGTTTACTTTATATAATTTCACAGAAAAATCTTGCTATTCATTGTGATTTGTGAGAAACACGATGGTTGATACCATGACCTCAAATGAAGAAGTATATATCATTAAAGAAGCTATACAAGAGCATCTCTTTCGAAGTCACGTGAACTTCTGGAATAAATTGTTGCCAACTTCTTAGATCAGGTGCTATTTGATAAACTCAAAGCTTTGACCAAAGCTTTAAAAATCAGCTTATGCTTACTCCTAGTGAAAAAAGCTAGAGAATCAATGTGACTTAGCAGTCCCATAGCAGCTCTTTTTGATGTTAGAAGTAAGTTGGCAGGTGCAAATACCCTAATCTTCACTTAGTCATTAAAAAGGGTAAATATTAACACACCGAAATTTGCTCCTTGGACTTCATCATCAATATCTATATCATGGCTTGAACGACTATATCTTCCATCAGCAGTTGTATAGCCATATATCAAGCATAAATCACTAAAGTTAAACACTGGTTTAGCCTTGTATTGCCGTGCATCTGGGTGAGCCTGCACAACCGTTTTAACATTAATAACAATTCTACATAGTAATCTGGGTGAAGATAGACAAGCTAAGCACCTTGATGTAATCATCCCATATATAATCATCAGCTACCACCATTTGTCGAAAGTCATCCCAAGAAAATCCACCATGGCCAAGCAAATTCTTAACATCATTAAATTGCTTCCACAGATTTGTATAACGACCCTTGAGAACATCTTTATCATATTGGGACCCAAACTTTGCATTGAAGACAGATAGCATATCTATCCAGGCTTGTTTGTTGAATGTATGTCCAGTTCTGTTACCTCTATGCATATGCTCTAGCATAAGATCCACAAAGTAGCGCTCCATTACAGGAGTCCAATATGTTCTTGATCGATCGCTGCTTGTAGGGGCTTGACTAGCCATTTTTTTTTCTATATCTGGATTCAAGATAATGATTTGAGTTATCGGTTAGTAGGTTTAGAGAAAATAAAAGATTCGGGAGAAAACATGAGCAGAAGTCAAGTTACTATATTACTACATCCGTTGCAAATGACACCACATAATTCTCTCTCCGACCTGCTCTTTGTGCATCTTTGCACATGATTTGCACATAGAAAAGATGAGTGCAGAGTGATGACGAACATACAAAGGCACTTTCTTTTTCCCACGGATTGGAGAGAATATAGGCCTTACCTCAACCCTTAATATTTTTATTAAGTAGAGCTTACAAATATAGTAAAGATGGCTTAAAGCCCAAAGCAACAAAGAGAAGAGGAGGGCGATGTCATTTCATTCTTTCAGGGAGGGATAAAAAGAAGTACCCCCCCCCCATCATAATGAACCTTTCATTGTGATCGGGATGAGGTAGATGCCTCCCACCCGGGAGGGCGAATCGAGTCGGAGTTTCAGAAGAAAAAAAATACAAAATCTGATTAATAGAACCAACACGATAATAGTTTCTCCCTTGTCCCTGATGGGACTTGAGCCCCTGACCTCCCATTAGAGTAGAGGAGGGGATATCACTTGACTCAAAGCTCTTCAGTAAGGCACTTTACACTCCCCGTACTGCAAAACTCTAATCTATTACTATACATCTTGAATCTCAGGTATTTTAAATTTCAAAACAAATATGCACTAACAAAAGACTTGTTCTTTCTATGGACATCTTGGAAGGTTTGTAACAACATATTATTTCAACTCAGTAGCACTCTTTGGCGTATCAATAACAATGAAATCTCCTCTAAAACCCATATATTCTCAGAGGTAACAAAAGCATTCCATTTCTCTACTACCCACTATTACCCAACCTATTACAATACAGTTTTGGAGAATTTAACCAAACGAAAAGCTGAATTTTGGAGAATTGACAAGGGCAAAACTATTACAACTACAGTTCCATGTGAAAATATGCATAAAGAAAGTAAAAAGAAGTAACGATTGAGCAGAGATTTTGAGGAATTTGACTTACCAGTCAGGAACTTTTGATTTTGGCGCCTAAGATCTCTGAGAGAGAAGGGGGCGATTGGCGAAGGGTAAACCCTAATCCGGAATAAGGCCTCAAGCTCTTCGACCTGTTTGGTTGCGGACCAGACAAAGCACTCGTCTCTGTATAAATATACCAGCCCTAGACGCACGTGGGGTTAATTCTAAAATTTTGAAAAAATTGGATGAAATATGAAAGAATTCAAAAAA